>CAJVPU010000197.1:0-21227 GCA_910591775.1 Dentiscutata heterogama | reverse complement strand
TATTATTAATAATTTTTAATTTTATTTAAAAAATTATAAATACTTTTTAAAATTCCAGGCAAATTTGCCTGGAATACAGTTTAAGGGATAATATAATCCTTATTTTTAAATATTATTAAAAAAAAAAATTATTTAAATATATTAAATTTTTAAAAAAATAGATCAGAAGTATTTTTATAGTAAAATTTAGTCTAAATTTTTAAACGGTTTAAGAGATAATAATCGGTTTAATACTAACAAGCTTTTAAGCATATATTATTTGATCTCTAGATTCGTTAATCAAAGTTAATCAGTCAAGTTTTGCTTTACTAGTCAAAGTAAATAAGATCTCAAATTATGTGTTTATATATAATGAAAAAGTGTAATTTCACTAATAAAGTATATATATATTTTTTTCTTTATAGTGTCTACTTACCAAAGGCCTAAAATGTATACTCTTAGGTACATTTTGCAGATCTTATTAAGCATTATTAAGGATTTCATTTAAGATTTTGTAAAACTAGTGATTTACAAATGTGGTGATATACTGATTCTAAGAATATAGCTATAAACCTTTTAAAATATCATACCTATATTCCTGAACTTGCTGAATATTATTTTTCTTTAGTAAATTATTCAGTTTGTCAGATACATTACAATCAAATAATTAATACTAATCAGTTTTATCAGTATATTTTAGGTATTGTTTAAAAAAATAAAAGAACCCAGCTTGATAAAAGCAATTTAGAAATTCACATTGATCTGATAGTTGAATTTGATTAAACTAAAAGACTTTTAGAATCTGTACAAATAGAAAGTTAGCAAAAATTGCAAATAATAATAACTCTTGAAAACCAAATTGTACAACTGCAATAGCATATAGAAAGCCAAAGAAATGAAATAGAGCAGTTAAGAAGCTAATTACAAAAGGCTTATAATGATATTTTAGAAATTTAAAATTCATATAGTAAATAGCACAAGCACAATAAAACCTTTGTTGAATAATGAAATTCAAGATTTAATAGTCATCAACAATATATCAATGTAATTATTGAAATAGCAAAAGCAGAATGTGTATTATTCTCCAATAATATGAGAGTATTAGTTAAAGATAGTAGTAGGTTCTCTATAGAAAATCTTATATTATATAGTTCTTGTAAGTGGCTTAATAAACATAATCAGATTGTCATTTTTTTTTTTTTAACCTCTATAAAAAGAACATTCTATTGAGTGCTTTATTATTTTTAAGTTATTGTCAAATTCATTGAAACTCTGGTTAAAAATACTCAAGACAATACTTTAAATCAGAAAAAGTTTTTTAAAATTGCTGTTGCAGTTAATATAATATATGGTGCTTGATATAAAAAAAATGTGTTAGAAATTTAGCTCTCTCTTTTAGCTATTAAGTATTCAATTGCACAATCGAAGATGATTATCAATATTGATAATCATATTACAAGTTCAAAAAATTATTATTGATTTCAAAAGTGGTTGGAAGAGTTATCAAGGTATAAAAAACTATTATCTAAAGAGGGTCTTTTGTTTCTTACATTCAATAACAAACAAAGAGAGCAGAAAAATTACCTTGACCAAGGATTTAATATTATAATTTATCATATTATTACAAGTTTTGTTAGTTTTAATATGTTATTACAAAACTGAATTCAGCAAATTGGTTTGCTATGAGTATATAATTCTTTTAATACTATACAGTATGAAGAGCTTTTCAAAGTTAATTCTCAAATACAAGAAGTTGTTATATAATTACCTTAATAGTATTTTAAATTTATTGTTTGAAGAAAAATTATCTACTACTAACACTATTGATTTGTTTATAGCATCTTCTGTTATTAAAATTACCAATATGAAAGTGTATCCTAGTTGTTATTAATAAGATATTAAAAATAGAAAAAATGTATTCTAAATGTGGAGTATGATTACCAACATTTGTCAAAATTCAAAAAGAAAAAAAGGTTGAAAAGAAAATTAGTATAATCAATAATTCACTTATTTTTAAAGCTTATAGCTTTGAAGATGAATTGAATTTAAGCTTACTCATATTATTAAAATCAGTATTACTCAATGACAAGTTCCTGATCAAGGAGTTAACATTCCTGAAATTTATGTTCCTGATCTGATTAATATTAATCCTAATTTAATTGCTAATATTGAAAAAGTTCTTTTATATATACAGTCACACCCCTCTAAATGCATCCCGTCAGGACCATAGTGAAAAAAATTAAAATTTTGCACTTAGAGAGTGTTTGTATTTATAGAGAGTAAAATATATAGGACTCTTATAAGTTGGGGCCAACCTAGATCGTGCATTTAGAGAGGTTTTACATAGTACTTGCACTTAGAGGGGTGTGCACTTAGGGGTGCGACTGTAGAAACAATCATGAGAATTAAAAGTAAAATTCACAAGTAGATAGCAGTAGCTTGTGATAGTGTTCTATACCATCATGCTATAAAATTGAAAGAAAAGTTTCTGTGGCTAGTTCTTATCCTAGGACCATTGCACAAGGAAATAAATATTGCGAGCATTTATGAAATTAAACTAGTTAGTTATAAATTTAATATTATTATTAATTTTATTGTAAGAGAATAATAATGCTAAAAATCATATTACTGATTAATATTGAATAACAATTTTATTTTAGAGAAATAGATATAAAATGGGTTGTGAAATATTAAGGCTATCAAATAATCAAATAGATAATTAACTCTCATATTTCAAAAAATGTACAAATCATTATAAATCTTGGGATTTTATATACAACATATACTGTCAGATAATTTTTATAGAACTTATGTGGCCATACATAAAAAGCCATTCTGAAGTAACAGTTAACAGATATCTTGCTTGGGTTAAAGATCAAGATTCACTATACAAGTTAAAATATAAGCAGGTTAGTACTATATATAACTTAATAATTTATTAATAAAAATAATTAAATATTAAAAATACTTCTTATTTTAATAGATGTTTATTTATCTTCAAGCAATAGTTAATTTTCAAAAAGCTATTAGAACTAACAACTCTTTATTAAAACAAGCTACTAGAAAAGTGTTTTTTCCTATTTGGTCTGCGAGATATTATTCTATTTATTGCCTTATTAAAGTTGCTAATAAAGTTTAATCAATTCAACTTTGTTCTAAAATATGTAAAATTATAAAGAGAAACTATATTATTTCTAGATCTGGTATTTATAAACAACATCAAGGTTTAGATGCAATTATTGAGAAGGTAAACAAGATCTTAAAAACTTTAATATCTCCATTCCACAACATCATTATTGAAAAATCGTGGTATGCAATTGCAAAAAGTTCTTTGAGGTAATATTTCTGTTTTAATTAAATTATTTTGTATGTGGATTTATAAAATTTTTTTAATACTATAAACTTTAGCTTAGAACTAATTTATTTGATATAATGAATATCAAACCCCAGGATCAAAAACTTAGCCAGAATCAAATATGAAATGTCAAAGATTTTAAATATATCTTCAAAGTCTTGAATTTAAAAATCAGAGTTTTGAAGAATATGGATTAAATGAAAATTTAAAAGATTTTTTATATTTAGCAAAAAAATGCTTATTGAAATTTTATTACTAAAGTGTTTTTTAAAAAAAATAATCTACTATTATTTAGAGTTATACCAATTATACAACAAGAAGCCAAAATTTAGAAAAGTGAAAAAAAGATAAAAAACCTAAAATTTTGCTAAAGATAGAAATCCTTCTTGAACAGCTTGATGAAGATGTTCAGAAAAAATATTCAGAATTAAAATTAAAAAATCAGAATAAATTGTTAAGAATATTGCAAAAGGTAAAGTACTTGTTTATTTCAGATAAACTTGATGAATTTAGTGATAATTCTGAAACAAATTAGAATAATATATTAACAGAATAAATAATTTTAATTATATATTACTAATTCTTAATTTTGAGAGCCAATTTATTTAGAGATCATGTTAGCTAATCTTAACTGCCAACAAAATAGCTAGTGTATTTATCGAATTGGGATTTGAAATTGTAAATTTTTTTTTTTTGAATCTATTAATATATAATTTTTATATATATTGAAATCCCTATATACTGTATTTAATTTTTTTACAAAATAAATTTTATTTAAAAATACAGTTGTCCCTCGTTAATATCAACCCCATTAATATCAACCTCTTGTTAATATCAACCTTTTATTAAGAACAAATATGCTTAAGAAATATAAAAACTATTCCTTTGTTATCAACCTTCGCATATATCAATATAATTATCTAATTCAAATGGGTTGATATAAATGAGGGACGACTGTAAAATAATTCGAAAAATAAATGCTGTATTGGTAATATAAATAAAACTTTATATACTTGTCGTACTAACTATAAACTACTTCTGAAGATAATAAAAATTCAACTTTATTTGATAATTAGTACCAACTTACAATGCCGTATTAAACTGCTTATAAGAACTAGGCATTTGGTATCTAGCTTGTACTTATGTGTATATGTATATATACAGAGGCATTCAGTAAAGTAGTATTATACTATAGTACAGAATCAGATGGATATATAAAAATTATATGTATATATAGTTGATATGTATATTAAACATCACTTTCAAATTTCTGGCAATTAAGATTTTTTATTATTTTCTTTACAATATGTGAGAAAAAGATGAATAATAGATTATTCAAAATATGATTGTTGTTTAGCTGTTTTACAAGACTTATCCAATTATCACAAAACCAAGCTTTATTGAGTTCTTAATACCTTTAAATTAAAAAATTAGATAAGCATAAATGTGGTACTCAAATTATTATAATCATATTGAAGATTTTTTATAAAACACAATACCTTACAAAATCTAACAAATAAGACTTTATTAAATATTACAAAATATCTAATAAAGAAATTGGTTAAGATACAAGAAATAATAGCTATACCATAATATGAAATAAAAACTCTTTTTGTAAAGACAATGTTTTCAGTATTTTTCAATGTAGTTGAGTTGTTTTTGCTATTAAACATTTAAGTAAACCTTTTTTAATATTGGTTAATATTGGTTAAGATTAGGGCTAGTAGAAAAAGTTATCTGATACTATCTTAATTTCTAACATCTATCCTAATTTGTGTTTTGGCACAATACTACTTTACTATACAAAGAGCTACTTCTGGCTATATAGCAATACAGTATTAAGACAATGCTACAATGCAACAACTGAAACAGGCTTGTAAATTAACTTTTATAATTTAAATATAGTAATATTATAAAGTATTTAAGTATTTCTTATTTCTGTATTTTTTTTAATTAATATTATAAATTCTTGATTTTTAATTAGTTATTCATCTATACATAGTGAAAAAATCTAGAAAAATAATTTGATTAATGATTATTATTAAATAAGGTGTGATCGTTAACAACCCAAATATGGCATATTCCCAGACTGAAGTAGAAAAGATTTATTTACTGCTTCTGAAAATATTTTAATACTACTATCTAATCAAGCAACTACTACTATGCTCTAGTAGCTTAAAGATTTAGCTAAAACAATTTGGTATACCAAAAAAATTAAAACAAAACAAGTTCAAAAAAACAATATATAATATTTTATTAACAAATATTATGAAGACTTTCAAAGCAACACTATATATAATTAATAGTATTTTATATTAATAAGCAGAATATATAAACTTTAACTAATAATTCGATTTTAACAAAGCTACAGAATAAAAAAAAAACTCTTTTCTGTATATTTGCAAATTACTAGTAGAATTTAAAAAGTAAATAAAAAACTGATTGAGCAACTCTCTCTGCTAATCCTCCGGTACAAAATTTGGTGAAGAAGCAACTACTATATAGAGCACCTTCTGCACTAGCAAATCTCCAAATGCACACTAAGCAAAAAGAAAGTATAGAGAAAACAAGCTACAGTATAATAAAACATATAGGCAAAGAAACTAATTCTGACATCAACTATTAAACAAAAATTCTTTTTTTTCAGAAGTTTTTGAAGAAAAAGTGGAAAACACTCTTGATCCTGTATTGCAGATCTCTAGACTAAACACGTAAACACAAGTGTATAACAACAAGTCAAGTGGATAAACAAAACAACAAACATGTAAAGTCTAGTATATAAACAGATAAACAAATTAGTATCTGAGCAGACATGTGAGGTGTATAGCCACAACTATTCTAGAAATGTCACACACAAGCAACATGGCAGATAATCTACCAATATCTGTAGAATTTAATTGGTTCGAAAAACTAGAGAGATATCAAAACTTATTTAAAACCACAGCTGAGAATCAAAAAGCAGTCTTGGAAACACACAAGAACATGGTGCTAGGCAAGGACAAAATTATAGCAAAACTATATAGCACAGAGCCACTAACAGTATGCTTGTTTAGAACTTTGATTGAGACATATAACTATTGCAACTACATGAAGTCAAGAGATAAAGAAGTTTATAGTACAAATGTAAATGCAACAAACAAGTCAAAAAGTTTTGCCATTAAGAGCATATTAAAGTTAGAGTGTGGCTATATGGATTATGATATTAGAGATATACAACATAGTGAATGTCTAAACAATACAGTGAAAAGTAGTACATCTAATACAAAAAAGGAAGAAGAAATAAGTCACCAAAGTAATAACAACAATAACAATCTTCTACACAGTATCAAAATTGAAGAAGAGAATATTTCAACAACTAAACAACAAACCAAAGCCATAAATGGCAAAGACATTATGATACTAGACAAAGAAGTGAGTGGTGAGAAACACCAAAATAGAGATGATAGAAAATTGAAGCAGAAAGAAGATATCACACTACCTGAAATTTATACAATATGGGATATACCATCTAAGGTACATACAACAAGAGAGAGGAAATGTCTACAGTTTTTTGGCAAAATAAGTTTTATCTAGTAGAAGCCGCATGGCAACAACAAAGCTGTAGCTTTTTTGATACAGTTTTGGAATAAAAGAAGAAAAGATATACTAAGGCATGCATGGTCAGTCCACTTCAAAGAAGGGAAAACATTAAGACTGTTACTGGGCAAATTTGAAAAGAAAATATTAGAAAAATGAGTCTATTATAAAGCAATCATAAGAAATATCCCACCTTTAGCAGTAGAAACTCTGCTATTAAGGCAGTTAAGAGTAGTGAAAGCACAAGCAGTATACATATCCTTTAACAGCAATAGAAACCAGAGAGATACAGTATCAGTATATTTCAAAACAAGTGATGATTTAGAAAGAGCAGTTAAAAAAGAAGTATACTACTACAACACAAAGCTAGAATAGGAAGATAGTAGATGCAAAGAAAAAATGAGGCCAAGAAAGGGTAAAGAGAGCAGAAGTGAATACAGTATATTAAAAAGCTGTAAATCAAGTCATGTAATATTTAAAGATATATTCAACAAAGAAAGAGCAATATCAAACAAAGAAAACAATATAGTGGCAGATTGCTATGACAACCAAAAAACAAACCAAACAAATATTGCCAGAGGGACAAATTTAGGCCTCAAAAATATGCTGGAACAGATTCTTAGCCGATTGGACAAATAGAGAGAAGCCAAGCAGGAGCTGTAGCTCCTAATCGCTCCTGAGAGTAGCCGCAGGCCCACCAAATAAAAACTCAACCTCCTAACTCAAGGCAAGTACTAGCATAAGGAGGGGTGAAGAAGAATTAAGATATAAGAACATTGAGAGTATAGTATATAGTAGTATTGGCCTAGGGTTAAAAATAGCATGTCACAATATTAATGGGGTTAAAGGCAATAGGTCTAAGCTTAGAATGTTAACAGAATAGCAAGAGAGTGAAAATATCGATATCCTGGGGATAACAGAGACAAATACAAACAGTAAAGAGCTTGGTTTCAGCTTAGAAAGTAGGCATAAAGGTTACTGGATACAAAGCGAAATAACAAAACAAAAGGGCTCTAGTGTAGGGTTAGTTATAAGTACAGAATGGGAGAGACATTTAAGGAGCATTACAAGGTTCTAAGAATATATGATCGAGGCAAAGTTCTTTTTTAAGGGTGCCGAAATCAGTATAATTGTAGTATATATACCACCAAATGACAAAGCACAAGCACGAAAGATATAGCAAAAAATCGTATTCAAGTATATAGAAAGAAATCCAGCATCACACTTTATTATAATAGGTGATTTCAACCATATAATAGGCAAGGAACTAGATAAAGTAAGTCAAAGTAAAAACAATATACCAAAAGTGCTTTTATTACACAGATAGTTTATAGGTCAGGGTTTCAGTGATATATTTAGGGTATGCAATTCTGAGCTTAAAAGATATACATAGTTAGGGCAAGGCACAAGTACAAGAATTGACCAAATATGGGTATCAGAAATGCTCTAGCTAGGTGTCGAACAAGCAGAAATCACAGAAGCAGATGTAATTACAGAGAGTGACCATAATATTGTATAGGCAGACTTATCATTTAAGCATATAGTAAGAACATACAGCCAAGCAAAGAGAAGAAGAAAAGGCATAGTGAGAACAATATTTCAGTATGACAAAGCATCTGATAAAAATTGGTTAGATTATTATAAAGATCTAGACAAGTTTTTAAAAAAAAACCACAAGCTAGATAAGCTGTGACAGACAGGTTTTGACACTAATATAGATAGAATATAGGATATTATATTAGAAGCAATTTGAAATATAGCAAACAAATATATACCAAGAAAGAAAGTGACAAATAATACCATCTATATGAAATGCAAGAGCAAGGTCTTAGCTCTACACAAATCTATTGTAGTACTTAGCAAGATAATACAATCAGTCAAGAGGGTATTAAATATGAAAACGGTTCTGGTTAAGGTAGACAACATCAATAAAGCAATAGATAAAATAAATACAGAACAAGGTACCAACATAAAGCAGATCAAGCATGTCGAAGAGGCTGCATTAACTGAATAGATACAAGCAGCAAAGCATAGTTTAAAAGCTATAAGATTGCAAGAAAAGCTTAGAGATGACAAGCAGTTGAGAGAAATAATAAGTAAAGCAATAAGCACTAGATGTGAAAGAATAGATGGCGATGTAAGCAGAATGCTAGCAAGTATATTAGATAAGCCAACTAGCAAAATTAAGATTGACAAAGTACTTGATGTAGATGCCAAGATACATACACTTCATATCGAGCCAGATATAGTTCCAGAGAAGACTCACAAGCACTTTAGAAAGCAGTTAAGAAGAGAAAGATCAGAACAGAGAATGAGATTAAAGATGAATTCTATACACCCTTAAAAGAGATAAAAGAAGAGTGGTACAAGAGCCTAGATGAAGAAATTACTCTTGAGGAGTGGTTAGCTGCAGTAAATAGAACAAAGAACCAAACAGCACCAGGGGCTATGGGAATTGGTTACTGTTTAATCAAAAACACAAGTACCTCTGCCTATGAGTTGTTTAGAGAATTTGCAAACTCATGTTTAAAGACTAGCAAAATCCCTACAAAGTAGAAATTAGTGCAGATCTACCCTATTCCAAAAAGTGAAGATTGGGGCTACCAACTATGCAATGTGAGGCCAATCACCCTGCTCGAGACCTTTAGAAAGTGTGTAACAAAGATTCTAACCAAGAGAGTAGCAGAAATAGTTGTCGAGCATGAAATACTGAAAGGGCCAAATTATGTAGGGTTGTCTGGTGGTTCAACAAAAGAGGCAATTCATATTCTGGAAATGCTAAAAGAGGATGCAAGAGAGAAGAATAAAGAGCTATAGTTGGTATTTCAAGACATGAAGAAGGCATATGATTTAGTCTCAACTAAAATGCCACGACTAGCACTACAAAGAATAAAGCTGCCAAAAGGAGTAGTGGAATTTATCTTAGAACTTTTTGATAAAAGAGAAGTAAGAATTATCACAAGTGTCAGCATAACAGAGCCATTTGTAGCTGGTGATGGTATAGAACAGGGCAAAACAATTTCACCCTTAATCTGGAGAATCTTCTATGATTCTCTACTTAGAAGAATACAGGATGATCCCAATTTAGGGTACAGAGTTAAACAGAATGAACTGCTCGATATACAGACAAACAAAGTAAGAGAGAATATAATTAGACAAGCAGCAATCACATTTGCAGATAACACAACATGGGTGGCAAAAAGTAAAGAGCAAATAAACAGTATACTATAAATTGCTCAGTGGTTTTTTGTATTAAATAATATCTAAATCAACGAGGGAAAAACCAAGCTCATCATGATGCACTCAAGTCTGAAAATAGAGGACAGAAGCATTAAAATAAATGGGGTCCAAGTAGCTGCAAAGAGGAAGAAATCGCTAACAAGGTTGTTAGGAATCTGGCTAGAGACTAAGCTAAAAGAAATACTAGTAATTAAGAAAGCTAAGGCTATTGTAAAGCAGCTCACATGAACATTACAGTTTAAGAAGCTCACAATTAGCTAACTAATTTATGTGAATAATATGTGCATAGTACTTAAATTGGCATACATGTTACAAACAACCAAAGTTTTTCAGACCAACCTCGATAAGGTGCATTAGCTGCTAATCAGACTAATTAAAAACAAACTAGGGTTTCCATTAACAATCCCGAACTGCACGATAATACACACAGGTTTGGGAAGATGTAGATTGTTGAGTCAGGAGATTTTCAGCCGGCAATTAACAAGTTTGCAGTACAGACTAAATAGTACAAGTCAGGTGGGCAAATTGACAAACATAAAAGTCAAACATGCCTATGCAATAGCAGGATTAACAAATGAGTACTGGCATAAGTCCCTAACAAGCAGCCTTAGAAGAATATAGAAACACAACCTAGCAGGTTTAATTTTAACAAAAGCAAAAGAGCTAAAGATAGAAATTTGGTCGAGAAACAGAATATGGCAGATACAGGGCTCAGGGCCACTAATTCATGAGATACTCAGTGAAAGAACATTTAAACAAAGTTGTAAAGATATTCTAAAATACAACCTCTTTTTTCTAAATCAGTTGTTTGATGCCAAAGGCAAGACAATAATATCATAAAAAAAGGTCTGCAAACTTAGATCAAGAAGCTTAAAAAGCTAAAAAGCAAAATAGTTCAGAAAGATCGAAGAAATAGTGTTAGATAGCTTGCCAGAAAGAATAGTTTGCAGCCAGCACCAAGTTTACGCAAAAAACAATAGTATAGCAATGCAGATGGTTCCAGAAAAATTATCAAAAGATAGAAGAAAGCATGAGTGGATAGTTTTCAACAAGGCAAGCAGCAGTATATTAATAGACAAAGTTGTGAACAAGCAAGAAACACGTGTTCTAGTGAACCATTGGAGCATAGAGGCAGCCAAAAAGAACATTAACCCAATACTTTTAGAGTGTAGTAGTTGCGAATTGAACTAATCAAGCAGTGCATCAGGTTGCAAGAAGTGGGTCAAAACCAGCGAAGTGCTAGGTACTCTTCCAGTAGTTAGACAAAAGCAAAACAAAGTGGCCCCATTAGTGCTCCAAAAACTAAAAGAGTACAAAAGTAAAAAAAGCAAGATTGTAGTAAAAGGTGAAGATGAGGCAGAAGCAGATAAGACAATTGTAGTTTTTTCATATGAAACAAGCTTGATCAAGTAACAGAGATTTGGTAGCTAGTTCGAAGCAAGGCTGTGCGATCAATTGGAGAAGAACTGCAGAAACAATAAGAGAAAGTATATCTTTTATACCAATGGTTCACTAATTAAAAGAGAAGAGGAGGATTGTAGAATGGGTGCAAGCTGGGTGCTAGTAAATGAAGAGGAGGAATCAGCTTTGGCAAAAGGAATGTTTAGAATAGAAAGATGGCCATCATCAACTAAGGCAGAGTTGGCTACAGTATTGATGGCATTATTAATAGTAGCTAGTAATAGTAGTGTAGTAGTTAAGTTAGATAGCGTAGCAGCAATTGCAAGCCTTAGAATTAAAAAGTTATTAAGTGATACAAGAGCCTGGGGTAAGGTTAAAAACTTCAGACTAGTGACAAAGATCCGGGATATATACAGGTCCAAGAACATTGATCTAGAACTAATTAAAGTCAAAGTGCATAGTGGTATAAAATAGAATGAGAAAGCTGACAAGTTGGCAAAAGAAGGGGCATTGCTTACCGAATGTGTAGACTTGAGACTAGAAGATAATATCTAATTTAGCTATATGGTATATTGGAATAACATACCAGTGGAAATGCCAATAAGAGGTTTTACAAAAGTTATAACAAATATGATGATCAAAGCAAAGTGGCGACTGTCAAGTGCAGTTAAAGAGTTTGAACCAACTAGAAAAACACAAAGAAATTGGAAGGCAGTGTGAAGAGAGAATAGAGAGTTGATAGGTTCAAAATGCAAAACTCTTGAAGCAAGCTATCAAGTCACTACCGGTCCTAATATTGGTGAACAAAAGAAAATCTGAAGTCTATACAACAAGTATATGTGTAGGGTGCAAAGAAAAGGAAGAAACAATAAGCTATATCATAGAGTGCAGTTTTCTCAATGGGTACTGGATAAACATTGAAGAAGTTGCTAGCCAACTAGCATGGCAGAAGCTTTGCCAAGATAACAAGTTAAAACTATCAAGTGCAGAGCTAAAAAAGATACTTCAAGAGGAGTCGAAGGAGGCGTGTTCAAAATGACGTGAAAGCTACATACAGGGTTTGGTGCCTGATGAAGTATCTGAAGTACTAGCCAAAGTCCTTTCAAGTATAAAGGTGGTTAATTGGGTCACAAAAGTCTATCAGCAATTAGTGAAGAAAATGTTTTATGATGAAATATGGGTAAGAAGATGTAAGACATTAGTTTAGCGGAAGGTTGATAATAGTATAACCTCTCAGAAAAAAAGAAGTAGCCCCAAGGTAGGTGGAAGAAGAATTACGAATAGTACAAGTAAGGTGAAGCAGAGTAAGGTAAAGCTAACAGGCTCTACCCAGGTAGTTAATAATAGAGATGAAAGGTTAATAGAAAAAAAGAAAGAAGTCTTTAAGTTGTTTGTTGAAAGAATGTATAAAGTTGTACAGAATAGAGTGAAACCATTCTGGTTCGGTTCTTGACGGAGCTGACAAGGTCACTTGACACGTATGTGAGTCAGTGTAACAAGTTGCATCTGGGCGTAGCATCTGTAGCTAGATGATGCCGGGTTTGTAATTGCAAAGGACATTTACTAGAAATAGGTTTTGTTTTAGGACAGATTTCACTACGTAAATATTTGTATTTAAGCACCGACAAGGCTGTCAAAGAATAAAAAAGAAAAAAAAAAAAAAAAAAGTAAACAAAAAAGTTTAAACAATTTAAATATTATATACTATGACTATTATATAGAGCCTAGTTAAAGATAGTAAAGAAAATCTAGTTGACAAAATAAAAGATTCAGAAGAAATAAACAAAACTCACAACATACTCTTTTTACTTCTTATAGAGTTATCTACTTCGATATTACAGAAAAAATTAATTCTTTAATCAGTTACCAAATCACTTTTTGGTATTACTTAAACTAATACAACTCCTGACCCAAAAACCTACCTGTAGTAACACTACTACCAACCCCAAATATAACTAAAAGAAACAACTCATCCAAAGCACATCATACTAACTCTTGTCCAACTTCATATACTTATTCAAAAAATAGGCAAAATGGCTCACCTTTATCTATCAATCACTCACAACACAACAACAGTTATATAATATTATCTAGCCAGAATAGCAAAACAACAAATCTAGATTTGTTAACCCTGTATCAACAAACTCTAATTCAATAAAAATATTCTCACTACTCAATTAAAACAAACCTATTTTAGTAATAGTACTCTAGATATATCTAGCCTCAGTACCAAACAAGAACCCTACTTTAGATCAAAATTTCTAAAACTTCACAAATACTAAACTAATTAACTAACTTTTGCCAAACTTATCTTGTATCTATAGCTAGGCACTTTAATCACAGTTATCTACAAGTAAGACCTCACTCTTGAACCTTTAGTACTATAGAGTATCTAAGTAGCCCAAACAATAGCAAACTACAGCCAACTATTTAATTCTAATCTATAAAACACAAAAACTATATTCAATGCACTTAAAGATACAACTCAATTGCACAGCCTTCTTAGTTATAAAGCCACTTGACAATCTATTTGTTTAAACTTATTTATAGCAATACAAGTTAAATTTAACTACCTAGATATAGCTATAGCCTTTTTCAAATCATTTATTTATAATAAACAAACCACTTCTTTCTACCAAAAAGAATTTGAAACTCTATATAATATAGCTTTTAAAAGATATAAATACCAATACAACACTCAATTTATTAACAAAAATAATAAAAACCAAATAATACAAAAACTTAAAATTAAGCTAGCAATTGACTATATTACTAATATTAACTTTGTTAAAACCAATATATATAATATTATATAAAAAATTTACTACTATACCAACTTCACTAAAATTAACATATCTCTAAGTTTTAAAGATCTCTGAAAATTTATTCAAATCATAAATGCAGAATGCCTTAACCTCTTACCTACTACATCTAATGAAATCCTCTATGAAATCCTAGCTGATCTACTATTCAAATTATCTATAAAAGAAACAAAGCATTTATAAGCAATTATAGCAATACTATGTAAAATATATAAATTTGAAAAACTACCTGATAAGTACTTTGCAAAGACAAGACTAAAACTTTTTAATAATTTTTTTAAACTCCACCCCACTATTAAAGATCTATTTCCTATCACTAATTACTCATCACTTCTCTTCTTTTCAAAATACTAAAAAAAGTTTAAAAAACTATACAATATTAATAAAATTCTACCAAATTATTTTTAACTATTAGACCCATAACCACCACTTCTACTCTCATCTTAATAGCTACCTTACAACCTTCATTACTTCTTTTTATATAGACCAAAAGATACAAAAAACATTAAAAAATTTACAAATCTCTTGCAGTCCCACTATGGGCTTAAAAAGCTTTTTAATAACTATATTATTAAACTCTTCTGCTTGCTATCTGATTTTACTACAATTAAAACCAAACACTTATATACTTATCTGATATTTGACAAACCTCTAGCAAAAAGATTCTTAGCTAAAATTTAAGGAAAGTACAACTTCAATCTTTCTCTGCTAAAGGAATATATATTTGTTAATTCTACTGACAAACTAGAACTATTTATAAACTCCCTCTTAATTACTCAAATAAATATTACAACTCCTATTATATCATCTAAACAATTAGTAAACATTATCTAAGAACTAAGAAACCACTACTATTTTACTGAAATACTATCAAGCTAAATAAATATCTAACACAAAACTTATTCAAAAAACTACATAGACAAACCAACACTATTTCAAAATCTAGAAAAACTAAACCAACAGTTTTTAGAAATCAACTTAACCCTAGCCTTAGCTTTTTCTTGCCAAAACTATTTGTAGCAACTAAGAATATAAATAAGCTCAAAAAGCACTTCAACTTCAACTTCATACTAGACTATTTATTTAATTTACCCAATCTTTTAAAACCTAAATAGCATATTTTTAATAACTATGTCTCATATAACAAAATTACAACTACTTGGCATCCTACTCAAACTACAACTTTAAAAAATTCTTTAGCTAATTAATCAATAGACTTAACATAAACAATTAACTTTTAGCTACTAATAACTTATTATTAATATTAATACTTATAACTGATTTACAAAATTTAACTATTACTCTAATAAACAATTCAAATATATATACTACTAACCTATTTTAACCTCGTGTTTTAATATTTTTTAAGCACAATATACAAAGTATTAACCAAGATATCAAACTTCAATTATAGTTTAAAGAATACTACATCAGAATATATACATTGCTTTTATAATCAAAACAAAATTATTAGTATTAATAACAAATAATACAAATTTAACCAACTCACTTTACAAACTCTATATATCCAATTGTAACTTATCAAATACAAATATTAGAGAATTATCTAAAGGTATAGCAAATGCACTTAAACCCAAACTACAACTCTATATCTACAAAATAACCACTATACCAGGCTTGTCACTTCTAATTGACTTATTTCTACCTAGAAATAACAAAACTCGATTAATTTTAATCTATCTACTATCATCTATATCAACTTAATCTACACTACTTAATAAAAATTACTTTCTAGATAAACAATAACTATTTCTGCAATATAAATATAATAATTGCTAGTAATTATAACAACAATACAAATAGACATAACTTTTATAAACAAACATCTCTTCTTCAATATCTTATTAACAATAGTTTTATTAGCTTTCTACAACTACATAATATAACTAAACCTATATAGAAAAGAAATAAATCTTTTAGCCAAATTAATGATATCTGGATAATATTGAAAATCATATTATTTTTCTCTACTACTAATTTAATCAACCCCTCTAGCTCAACAAATAGCAATCACCAAATCATTGCTAAACTTGAAACACAACCTTCATATACAAGACTTTATACTACAAAAAACAATACCAGAAAATATATAACTACTATATGCCTAAATATTATAAGAAAACTAGAACCAATAAGGAATCCGGGAAAAAAAGAAGTTGGAACGTGGGTACTGGGGTTGTTGTGAATCTTGCAAGGGCAGGAGTACGTAAGTAAAAACTAATTAGGAAGGTTGTGGCTTGAGATACGAATCGGGTTATGGCAGTATCCGAAATGATAGCTTGAGATATGAACCCAGTAGCAGCAGCACAACATGTACTAGTTGGAGAAAGTTACCGAACATGCAGGTGAGTACATGTGTGGGACATGTACCATTCTGTTAGGTTTACTACAAGGATAAATGCCCATGTGGCTAAAGTCTTAGGGCCTTACACGGCATTGCTAATTTCATTAAGAGTGTTAGGGTAAAGCGTATTATAGAAATAGAGCCAGAGGATTTAAATAGGTATCCCTTATAGTTGGGTGCAGGTACGGCAGCTAGTGTGAAACCTAGAGCAGACTACTTAAATAGGCAACCAAAAGTTGCATGTATAGCTAGTCGTACTCTCGTTAGCTAATAATCAGAGAGCTTAAATAGGTAATCTCCTAGTTAGGTTGCAGGTATGGCGGCTAGTGTAAAACCCAGACAGACTACTTAAATTAGATACCAAAAGTACACAAGTGGCTAGTTGTATCCTTGTGAAAATTGATATAATATCATATTTACCTGAATAAAGCCAAGTGCCGGGGGCCTAAGTAGTCACCTTAATATTAAAAAAAAAAAAAATTTTAAAATTTGATTATTAAGTATTTGACTAAGCCGAATTATTAGTATATTTGATCTAAATTTGACAGAAATTTAACTATTGAATTTTAATAAAATTCAACCAAACCGAATTCTAAATAAATTTAGTATAAATTTTGATAAAAATTTAACTACCAAATTTTAACAAAATTCAACCAGGGAGAATTCTAAATAAATTCAGTTTAAAAATTAACAGAAATTCAACCAATGAATTTTAATAAATTTATCCAGACCAAATTCTAAATAAATTTGGTATAAAATTCAACTATCAAAGTTTAATAAAATTTGACTAGGCTGAATTCTAAAAAAATTTTAACTATCAAATTTTTAAAATTTGACAGAAATTCAACCCAGGCTGAATTCTAAATAAATTTGGTATAAAATTCAACTATTGAAGTTTAACAAATTTAAACTTTTTTCAAAATTTAGTCAAGAAGAATTTTAAATAAATTCAGTTTAAAATTTAACAGAAATTTAACCATCGAATTTTAATAAAATTCACCTTTGGTGAATTCCTATCTAAAGAATTTTTCAAAATTCACCTAGACAAATTTTAAATAAATTCAATTTAAAATTAGCCAGAAATTCAATATCTGAATTTTTAAAGAATTTGAAAAGACAAATTGATATGAGAGAGAGAGATTTAAACAAACACAATTTCATTAGTCAATTTGATTATATAATTACTGAATTCTTTGCTGTTCAGGAAAATAGTTACCAAGAGGGATAATGTTTTTCAACAATCAAACTATATAACAACTTTAAATTCAATCTAAAATTAACTAAATTTTAATGATTGAATTTTAATAAAATTCGATAGACTGAATTGTATCTAAACAAATTTTAATTTATATAAATTTATTTAAATTTAGCTTAAGTTTAGTAGACGAATTTTAACAAAATTCGATCTTATTAAAATTTGATAGTTAAAAAAATTTAACTTGAGTATAATAAATTCAATTATCAAAAAAGAGTTATATAACAAATATATAGCTAAAAAAATTTAATATAAATTTGATATATTAAATTACATATAAATTTTTCTATTAGATGCTGGTTTATACTAATGCACAAATACTAGATTATGTTTGAGTTGGCTATTATTTATATTGATTGTATATTAAATAAAATATTATATTTGGCCAACATATATATTATAAAAAACTCTATTTTGATTAATAAATTCAATCATAATAAAAGAACTTTTATATACTAAACTGACATAGTTGATCCAAATATTTCTAAACCAATTCACAAATAGCCAAATTAGTTACCAAATAGATTAATTAATATTGAATTTTTATCTCTAATACTACTAAGTAGTATTTGAAATAAATATTTAGAATAGGTGTCTGAATAAAACTCCAATAATAGATTTGATATTTTATCAGATATAACTATATGAATTTTTGAGGAACTCAAAAATTCTCCAGAAAAATCTTCAACTCTACTAGCTAAAATTGTTTCAATACTTCTTGATATTTAAAGAAACCTTTGTAATTCATCAGTTTCAAACTAATTTAATGCTGCTAAACTTTTAATTGTTTTTTTTACTAAAAGTAAATCAAGACCTTTTATAGTACCAGTTTGGTTAATTAAATTATTAACCATACAGTCTTGTATAAGCTAACACATTAATTCTGGTTCAATTTGTCTATGGCTATTTAGAAGTGAACTAAGATAGCCATTCATCTGCTCAAATAAGAAGCACCAGAATATATAAAGTAGTTCATAGTCAAGGCAGCATTAATTAATGTGGAGTGCTAGATAAAGATTTTATTTTTTACCATATTTTTTTTCAATTTGCTTAATAAAAAAAATAAATTGATTATATGCTTTTTCTAATACAGTTATATCAATAATTTGGCAAACCAGAATTGTACAAATTTGTATAAAATTTGTAAGAATTCTTTGATCTAGTGCTAGAAAATAATCCTACAAACAAAGTGTTGTATAAATTAAAATAAATGTTCTTTATTTATTAGCAGTAAAATTAGCAAACCCCTTACTATAGTCAACATTTCTTGGAATTCGGCCAATATCAGATAGAATCTGAATTTCTGATATTTTATTTTGAATTTGCCTTAATTGGTTAATATTTAATTTTCCATTATCAACCCATAATTATTTTACAATCCATTTTGCTATATCTAAAAATAGGCAATACATTGGATCAATAGCCAAAAAGCGAATAGGATTAAAATATGATAATTAGATTAATTCAGACTAATGAATATGAGTAAGTTTTTCATATTGTTTTCTGCCCGATTTAGTATAATATCTTCTCTATTGCTCAGCATTTTGTTGATGCTGAGCTAACTAAATCATGTTTAATAAACCAAGTGTTAATATTATCTATATTTCTATAATGATAATGTCTATCTTCATGTTGTGCTTTTTTTTCATAACGATAACAGGCTGCTAATGCTGAGGTATCGTCACAAAGCTTTTGAGCTGCAGATATATTACATGAATATAAAATTAATATTGCTCAAATAGTCTTTCCAGATGGGTTCTCATAAGTTAAAATTTAAATACTATCCCAAAATCAGAGTAGTTCATCAACATCTAGTACAAGATAATGGTTAATATGGTATAGATAAACTTCATTTAGATTTAGTAGAATACCAAGAATTAACATGTTTTCAGCTTTAAATCGAAGTTCTCTTGGCAAATTAGAAATAGCCATATAAATTACACTAGTACTTTACTAGGTTCTATTAAATAGCTAAAACCAGTCCAAATTTAATATAAAGCTAAGATGTGTATTTGCTGATTCTTGTGTAAAAAATCAACTGCCAATTGATTCTTTATTAGCAAATTCTTTTCAAACTTGACTATCATAAATGTTAAAAAAAATGTTTTCAGAAACAGTACGATAAGTCCATTTTTAACATAATTGTTCAAAAGTGGGATGTATATACATTTTTGCAAGTTGACTTTTAATACTTGTATAAGAATAAAGTAAAATTGACTTATTAATTGTACTAGTCAGATAATGACTTTGTATTGCTAAAGCCAAATTACACGTAACTATTTGTCTAGATTCAATTATATTTGAAAATTTAACATAGCTATATTTTTTTACTAATAATTGTCTATTATTATTTCATGATTCAACAACCTCTTTTTTAGTATATAGTTTGTTATATTTTGGACATACTAAATATGTTATAAAGTTATTAATTTTAAGATATTTTCAAAGTATATATATTAAATTTGGAAAATCTTTAAAAAGATTTTCATCACCAAACTCACATAATAGTAGCCAAATATATTTAATTAAAACTTCAATAGCCATTTCAGGCAATTTAAAGTCACTTTGAAATTTTAATACCCAAATTAATATATTATCAAAACTAGATAATACTCTAAATCTTTATTGAAATTTATTTTTATAATCAATATTTGGTACAAAATAATCTTCAAATTCATTTATATTGCTATACCAAATACCTTTAGCTAATTCTTCTTCAGATATATCATCATTATCATTATTGTAATCCAATTCAATAATATTATTACTACTTTTATCTGCTGAATTAGTAACTTGCTCTTTTATATCTATTTTAGTACTTGATGTTTGTTAATATTTTTTTGGTAAAAATAATAAGTTATCTATATCAAGGCTAGTTAAAAGTTCATTATTAAGACCAGATAAAGATTCATTATCTTTTATTATATCTAACAACAAATCAATTGTTGTTATCGATTGTTAACTTAATTGATAATCCGCCAGTCAACAGAAGAATAAACATAGTGTAACGTGACTCAAATCACTATGTAAATCCAATATAGTGTGAATCTGAAAAATTTCTACTGTTCGTCTAAAGAAAATATTTTTTCGTACTAAGTTAATCGATTTTGTAAATTAATTGAAAGTTGTAGAGCTCGTCTTTGTAGTTCTAATGGTAGTTAAATCATCCAAATCGGCCCAGTGGATGCCGAGATAACTTTAAAAAACGCGTCAACGACTATATAAAATCTCTAT
>CAJVPU010000196.1:0-21228 GCA_910591775.1 Dentiscutata heterogama | reverse complement strand
CTGACTTAGCCGGCTAAGCCGAATTTTAAATATCGACTTAGTCAAGTCGATAAATAAGGATCGACTACAAACACTAAAAAATACTATACTTACAATATTTATTAATTTAAAACTACAGTATTATTGCTTCATTACACGTAAATTAGACAAAATAAAATTTTAAACAAGTAACGAGTAAACATTCTTTAATTAAAACTACTAATTTACATTAAAATTGTAATAGATTCTTTTTATATTGGTTTTTTTTTTTTATTTATTTAACATAATATTGGGTATACGTAACTCACTGTAATAACATCTTAAGCTTTTTATTAATGTCATGGACAGTGTCGTTATAGCCAGGTTACGTATAATTTTACCTTCTCTGGGCAAACTCAAAGACGGAGTATAATAAATTATAGAAAAAGCTATCAATAAATGATTTCGGTGAAGTAAGCTGAACTGTTTATGAATTATTATTATTTATAATTAATAAATCATACTTCATTAAAGTGATTGTAAGAATGTCAATTACAGTATTAAATTGTAGTTATCAGTATTTAAATATTTTGTCTATATAAAGAATCCAAGAATATTCAATACTTCATAATATTATCAGTTATTTAGTACATACGTACGTACGTATAAATAGTTATTGGATACGAAGCAGCCAATAACGAAAATTGTTTGTAATTCATTATCTGGCTGTGACTGAGCCCCGAAGGGGTCAAATTCAAATATTAAATTCGCTCCAGATAAACAAGTTATTGGCTGCGTAGCATACAATAGCGATGTTATCCAGACGAGTTTTTTTGTCAGTGATTATGTAAGCTGCCAAATAACGAAGAGCTGACGCAATCACTGCCAAAATAACTTGAAAGCACTATCATAGTGAGCTGACGGATAATAAATATTTTACCAGAATCTTTTATATACAGTATGTGATGGATGACGACCTTAATATAGAATACGATTTCATTATTTATTTATTAACAGTTAATAAAAACATATATTTACGTATAAGGTATAGAAGCCCAAATGCAGAAATGTGTATTAATCGAAACTTAGAGTGCAGTGTTTAAAAATTGATTGCATTCTTAGAGCGAGTTTAATGTGGGCGTTTTACTTATACGTAGAATATTTAATTTCTACTAGCCGGAATAATCGAAAAACCTTAAATGTTTCTAAAATAAAACGAAATAGGTTCATTGCGAAACATCAAAGGCTGACGGTTTAACGTTATATGGTTTTTTAAGGAATCCGTTAAATTTAAACCCAGCATAATTAACCAACTAATTAATAAAGTTATAACGCGACTTCGGATCGTACGTACTTATGTAAAAGCGGGCTATTAGTTTAGTTAAAGTTTGATAAATTAATAATATATCAGATATATATATACCATTAAGTTACTAATCGCCAGTGAACAATGCTGAACATCCATTCGCATGTAAGTGCATTGATTAGTATAAATTGGTAAGATCTAAATTCAAAAGTTTGCAAAAAAGGATAAAATCAACGTTGGATGAATATTTTTTATGGATATATATTATATTTAGTATATAACGAATGAATATTTTAATTGGTTTTTGAACATCATGTTTCAAGAATATGAGCTCAAACAACAATATATTAGTATCATTACTTATCATCAAATCGAATTTAAGTTCTACATTCTTTTATCAAATCTCAGAGTTAGCGTGTAAAGTTCGACTTTTTCTTACCGATACGTAGTTTAATTAACATATATGCTTATTTACTACGTATGTATCACTATCGATATTACTAATTATATATAATTTTAAAAAAGAATTAAGGAATTAATCGGATACCTGATTCCCCCGAATAGATAAACTTGTAAACTCGAAAAATCCGATAATGGGTCACCAATAATGATGACAAATATCGATACTGCATTACTTGGTACACTACATTTAACTACAGCTATATTCATAAATATATATATGTCTCGTGATATTATTTAATTCTATTTTTATATCATCGGAACCAGATCAATCCAACTCCGGTATGTTACACGGTTTAACTCGAACCCAGCTTTTATTTTAATCCTTTTCCATAATTATTCCTATTATCAATCCCTTATTCTTCTTACCTGTCAACTTTTTTTTCTATTTAACTACTTTCTAATTATAAATTATTTTTATTGAAATTGGAATAAGATGTTGATGTCTGAAAATTCTTCCGGAAATAATGGACATTTAACGAATAATAATAATCAAACCATTAATATCGGACCTATTAATAATAGAGTTGACGTTAATGATCATGCGGATTATTATGATGTTGTAATTCGTGTTGGTGAATCACCAGATGTAAAAAAATTTCAAGCGAACTCAAGGATGTTGAGTTCAAGATGTTCTTATTTTCGAACAGCTTTATCGAGCAGTTGGGCAAGAAAAGAGAATGATGTTTATATCATTGAAAAACCAAATATTTCTCCAAAAGTTTTTGAAATTGTTTTAGGGTAATAATTTTTATTTTATATCCTTAACTTTTATGATCTTTATTATATAATTTTATTCTAATATTTCATATTTTTCTATTTATTTTACTTAATCTAGTTATATTTCTAATGCGACTGTAAATTGGAAAATGTTAGAAGGTGCCGATTTTCTTGGAATTTGGTTGGCTGCTGAAGAATTTATGCTTGACGATTTAGGTAGACAGGTTCGGGATTTATTTGAAAAAAAATCGGAGCGTCTGAGACCAAATTTTATTCAAATCTTTAAATTAGTTTATCAAAACGAAACATTAGAAAGGTTTCGTACTCATTGTGTGGATATAATTAATACAACAACTTGGCTTCAAGATGCTTCAATGCTTGAATCTTTGGATGAATCAATTTTTTATAGTTTGTTTAACGATGAGGATCATTTTGTTCATGATGGTATCATTTGGAATATATTGATTCAATGGGCTTGTGCTCAAACACCAAAGTTGGACGCTCTTAGACCTGATAAATGGACCGAAAAAGATTTTGAAACGTTAAAATCAAGAATTGGTCATTTCATACCTTCCATAAGATTTTCTTTAATCTCTAGAAATGATTTCTACGAAAATGTATTACCATATAAATCGATTCTACCTATTGATACTACAAGTAATACGGCTCTAACATACTATTATCTTTCGGATGAAAATGGAGATTCCAGGTCGAATGAATTTAAGCCGTTCTCTTTGGAAGATTCGAAGGTTGTGAATCATACTCATATTGCAATGATCGCAAGATGGATTGATGCAGGTCGTGAAGGAAATTTTGGTTCTTCGACAGCTGATAGCATACGTTCTTTTGATGCTGGTAGTAATTATACTCTCGAAGAAACTTCATCGACTGAAGAACAAGAGTCTAGTGCTGCTGACTCAAAAAATACAAAATCTGATGAAAAGGGTACCAAGATTTGGAAGATTCGACGAATTCTATCTTTTCGTAAAGGGAAACGTTCCCCTAATAACGATTTAAGAAAGAATAATAATAATAAACAAAATACTCCTTCGGATAAAAATGTTCCCAACAAAGAGAACAACGTCTCAATAGCTTCTTCGTCTCCCATCCTTTATCCTTCCACCTCTTCAACGTACCACTTTAAATTAATTTACAGAGGTAGCCGTGATGGTTTTGATGTTTCTTCATATAATTCAAAATGTAAAGGAAAGGGTCCGACGGTAGTTGTGGCATCGCTAAGTCATCATCGGCTCATCGTTGGCGGATACTATCCCATTAGCCCTGTAGACGATTATCCTTTATCTGTATATATAGGAGCTGTTGACAGTTTTATATTTTCTTTTGGCGAAGGAGATAGCGCGGAAGAAGACTCCACAATTAGTCGCGTTTTGAAAGAGAATACACATAAGGCAATTTGTCGAACAGTATATGGTCCAGGGTTTGGTGACAGTGATCTTATTATTAAACTTAAAACAAACAATGTAAAGAATGGTGTTTGTACGCAAAAATTTTATGAAAGAAAAATTATAGA
This sequence comes from Dentiscutata heterogama, assembly GCA_910591775.1. Lineage (NCBI taxonomy): Eukaryota > Fungi > Glomeromycota > Glomeromycetes > Diversisporales > Gigasporaceae > Dentiscutata > Dentiscutata heterogama. The sequence continues at coordinate 17,254 of CAJVPU010000196.1, read as the reverse complement.
TGTTACAGATTTTGCTTTTGATGAAATCGAAGTTTTTCAAGTTATTAAAGAAGATAAAAAATAATATGTAAAGAAAAAAAACTGAGGCTTTATATATTTGTATTTTCGAATATTTTATGATAGATATGAAGAAGTAAGGGGTTGTAGTGTGATTTTCTCTGTACATGTACATAAACATATGATTTTCTCAATTCGTAGATAACAATTTGACATCTAGACTCTCAGTTAATCATTTACATTAATGTTAATACTTTTTGTTTTTTTATAATACAAGAATTTTGGAATTTTACATCATCGAAGCTTGACACTTGGCTGCTTAATTGCGCCGATTATTAATGTGATATTCAAGAATGTATTTTGAGATACTAATAACATTTTCATGTTCTTATTATTTTAGAATCTTGATTAAAGAGCACGTCGAATGGAAGTTAAGAAAAGGTAATATCAACAAAGTATCTGTCCCATATGTATTTATTCATTTGTTTATGATTGGATATGTTAAATGCGTAAGAGATATAAAATATATAGGTCAGACCCAATTTGAACAATTTTTAATAATAAAACCACAATATACTAAAAATTTTCGGTCGAATATGAACCACTAAAATTATATCTATTACAGTCAAACCTCTCTATAATCACACACTTGGGATACAAAAATATGTGATTGTAGAGAAGTGTGACAGTTATAGAGGGTTAATTTATAATATTTAATAAAAGTTTGTTTTTAAAAAAACATGCTTATCAAGAAAATGTGCTTATATAGGAGGTGACTATAGAGAGGTCTAACTGTATATATAAATTCAAGATACGGTAGGAAGTTGTTTTTCTGCTTGAAGGGTATGTAAGGATGTTGGCATGTAATTTCATTAAATATCGATTTCGGGAAAAAAAAATAAAAAGGTGTTCCGTTACGAACAAGTTTGATAATATTTTATTTTAGACTCCCGAATCCTTTAATCGCGGTGATCCTTATCGTTAATTAATAAAAATTATTGCGATTTGCGAAATTTTCTGATCATCGAAAAAAAAAAGAAATCGCCCATTTCTTACTACTCCGACATGATAATCTTTTATCGGAGTACAGTAATTTTTAAATTTTAAGAAATCAGAAATCGTTAAAATCGAGCTATTGAAAAATATTTACTGTATTGTCGCGAAATAACGCTATTTAAAAAATGGCCCGAATTAAGCTTAATTTAGGTCAAATTTTGAAAATTTCACCCTGTGCGTTATTTCGCGACAATAAGGCGGAAATTCTACGGACAGAGCTTAAGGACAGAGCAGAATCACATGATATTATTAAAATCCATAAACCCTAACCGCTAACTAACCAATCACATGATTCTGCTCTGTCCCTATCTGTCCCTAAGCTCTGTCCGTAGAATATTCGACAATAAGGTATTCAAAAAAATCCCTTGGTAGATACATAATCACGTGGATAGGTAGTATAAAATCACATGAATAGAGTTGTTAATGGAGTGGGTTGGGTTGAGCTATTCCTTCACTCACTCTAACTTGGTTTGGGCTCACTCTGGAGCCACTCCAGTTTTGCTTAAAGCTGCTCCAGTTTATCCCAGTTTTACTCCAGCATATTTTTTGTTTTTAAGATAAGCCTTGCTCATATTTTTTATTTGATAATTATATAAGTAATTACAGTATAAAAACTTAATTTGTACATAAATATAAATTATATACAAGAGTAAGAGCTTAAACTACAGTAGTTTATTGCAACCTAAACCTACTAGAGTAGTCAAAACTCATCTAGATTTGTATAGTTAGTAAAAATACTATGTTGAATTTATTTTGTAAATTACAGTTAGATCTTATTATAGTCACTCTCAATATAGTTATTATCTTGTTATAATTACATTATTTTTTTGATTTAGCTATTATAAAACATATAAAATTTGATCTTTATATAGTTACAACTTTTTTATAATCACCAAAATTTTGTTTTCAACTTGGTAATTATATTAAAATCTAACATTTGTTAAATTTTTGCTATACTTATTTTTAAGTAATAGAAGTTGTTATTAATATATAGTATAACTAATTTGATAAGATAACTATATATAAATTTTTTATATTGTTGTTATAAAAAGCTTGTTATAGTGTTTGGTTTAAGTTAGTATTTTATGTTATTTTTTCTATTTTGCAAATTTGTTACAATATAATTTTTAGTGTATTTTTATTTTTATACAAGATATTTAAATATAAGTATACAAAATACTATTTTTTTTTTTTTTAAAACTTAAGCAGTCTTGCTAGAAACTTTATTAAGCTTAATTATAACTAGAGTTATAATATTTGATACTTAATCTATAAATTTGATATTATCTGATATATTCAAAGATATTATTATATATGATCTGTTATACTTATTATATATATTTATTCTGTAAAAGCACTTTTTTTTTATAAATATTTATTTATAGTTTTTTTTTACTATAATGATAGATAGAATAGTTCTAACAACTAATAAAACTATACTTTAATCTAATTTGTATATTTTGTATAAGTGGGTATTATTTTTATATTTATATAATAAAATATAAAAAATAATATGAATTTGGTACTTTTAGTATTTAAAAGTTAAAGATCTAATATTTTAGAGTTTATTATAGATTTTACTTCATAGCTTTTGATATTGTTGTTTAGAAATATAGATTTTATCATTTGGGTGATTTTACTATATTGTTGCTTTATTGTTGCTTTATTGAAGTTTGAAGTTATTTTTGGTATTATTATTAATATGAATCTTATTACTTGAAGGTAGTTTTATATAGTTGCTTTACTAAAGTTTTCTGTTTTGTTGCTTTTAATATTCTTGTAGCTGTGGATTTTGCTACTTGTAGCTAGCTCAGTGTCATTGTAAAGGTTATCATTTATAGATTAAGTGTAGATTTTATTGTTTGTATTATAGCCAACTTTATTATTGTTTAGCAAATATATTTTGCAAGAACTTATACTAGCTAAACTAATTTTTGTCTATTAATTAGTTGCTTGAATTTTAAATTTTACTAGAATTAGGAAAAATTTAAATATTGTTATTAGAATAAACTTGAAATTGAATATATAATATTGAATATTACTATCTAAATAAAATTGTAGTTAAAAAAACAAATATAAAATATTTATTTATTATTAAATATTAGTAAGATATAAGTATTTATATTCTTTATTGTGAATTTGTTTTGCTAATTTAATAATTACTAATAAATAATCTTTATATTCAATGCCAAATAAAATAGTTAAGGCAAATGAAATAATGATTTAAAGAGTATTATCAATAAGCATTTATTTATTTTTTTTATATATAAAAACTTTTGTTTTAATTATAGACTGAATGAATTATTAATATAAATAAAATTATTTAAAGATACTAATTATATAATAATAAAGTTTTTTTAGTTAAAAATAAGGATTTTGATCTAATAGTTAGAAGTAGATTGTAGTTTCTTTATCTTTTTATTTACTATTTTATTTATTTTTTTGTTTATCTCTTTAATTACCTTTTTGTTTATCTTTTTAGTTACTCTTTTGTTTATCTCTTCAGTTACTCTTTTATTTATCTCTTTGGTTACTCTTTCATTTATCTTATTGGTTATACTTTTATTTATTTTTTTAGTCACTTTTTTGGTTACCTTTTCATTTATCTTTTTAGTTATCATTTTGTATATCTTTTTATTTATTTGTTTGCTTTTAAAGATTGAGTTTAGAGTTATAACTAAAAATTAAATTAACTATATTTAGCTTAAAAATAAATTATATATTTTAAACAATATAAAAATATATAATTAAATAAAAATAAATTTAAAAAATATATTTATTAAAAACTGAATATTTGCTTTAATAAAGTTTTTAGAATATTTATTAAATATTTTATTTTTTCTTTACTATATATATTTACTAAAATTTATATTTGTTAATTAATTTTTTTTCTAATTTATTATACTAAAGATACTAAAGATAAACAAAATAATAATATAAGTAAATAATAATTATAAATTAATTTTCAACTCTTCTCAATAATCCCTTGTACCAAAATCACAACAAATTTTTTTTTTAAAAAAACAGTAAACTATGGTAGAAAAGAAGAAAATAAGACTAGTTAAAACCATAAAACAGCATCTGTTATTTAGAGATAGTTCTCATATACTGCTGCTAACAGGCCTAGAGCTTATCACTCATCATGAAGATGGTATTTGTTATTTAGAAGTAGTTCTTATATGCTACTTGCTAACAAGTTTAGGGTTTATAACCTACTGACAAGAAAACCAGCAATATACTTGGCTCTATACATTTTATTAGCTTTGGAAAAAAATATATATTCTTTTAAGAAGAGTATAAGAGCTATACTTTATACTATTACTCACTTACTTTTTCAACAAAATTTTTATAAAAAGTGAGCAAAACAGCTTACCCCTATCAAAAGATCAGCATTGTTTACTCTATACAAATTGGGATATTACAGTAGATTGCAACTACGTGTTTTGTTTACTGACGAATAAAATGCTACTCTATATGACGAGACCTCTATCTAATAAGCCATATATGAATGTTCAAATAGTTAGAAAGAAATTTTTCATTAAGGTATAGCTTTACAGTAGAGATATACAAATATTGCATTTGGTATATAATTTTTAAGCCTAGTACAGATTATAATAGTGCCACTCAAATTGTGTTTATTTCTTTCTTCTTTTATATTTTTTCATCTTTTTTTAGTTATAATAGAATAGAGTTTAGGTTCTACTTCTTGTTTCTTTTTTTTTCTTTTTTTTTTTTGTTTTTTTTTCTTTGTTTTTCTTTTTTTTTATCTCTTTTTTCCTAAACTAGCTTTGAGCTCTTTAAATTTCTTTTGTAATTGTGGCTAGTGAGTTCTCTTCTTGAATAAAAATAAGGATTTTACTCTTTCACCCAGATCTAGGTAGAAAAAATTATGAAGAAAGAAGAATACAATCATGATCGGCTACAAAGTTTAGTTAGTAAACCCTTTTAGCAGGTATTTCTAATATAGAAGTGAGACAAACTTTTGTTTTAGCAGATCACAGATAGGTACCCATGGTAACTGGATGAGTTGTATTTTAGTTTTAAAGTATCTAATACTAGAGGTAGTAATAGCATTTGATAATATAACTACTTTATTTTTAAATAAAATATGACATGATCGCTAAATATATATATATATATATATAAGTAAATAATAATACTTTATTAAACTTGCCTATTTTTATACTATCTAATCTTTATATTTTTATTTTTTTAATTATATTACTTGTTATATTTAAAACTAATCTCTAAATTAATCAATTTGTAATTAAGATTTGCTCTATTTAACCTAATTAAATTAAATAATTAAAACTTCTGGCCCTAATTAAATTAATTAATTAAGTAATTTATATAAATATATAACCTACATATTTATATAAAATTACTTAATTAATTAATTTAATTAGAGCTAAGAGTTTTAATTACTTAATTTAATCAAGTTAAATAGATCAAATCTTAATTACAAATCAATTAATTTAGAGATTAGTTTTAAGTATAATATTAGTGATATAATTAAAAAAATAGGAGTATAAAGATTAGATAATATAGAGACAGACAAGTTTAATAAAATATTATTATTTGCTTATATTATTATTTTGCTTATTTTTAGTATAATGAATTAGAAAAAGAATTAGTTGTCAAATATAAATTTTAATAAATATATATAAATTATAGTAAAAAAAAAATAAAATGCTTAATAAATATTCTAAAAACTTTATTAAAGTAAAAACCCAGTTTTCAAATAAATATGTTTTTTAAATTTATTATTATTTAATTATATATTTTTATATTGTTTAAAATATATGATTTATCTTTAAGCAAAGTATAGTTAATTTAATTTTTAGTTATAACTCTAAACTCAATCTCTAAAAGCAAACAATAAATAAATGAAAAGTATATAAAAAGATAACTAAAAAGATGAACAAAAGAATAACTAAAGAGATAAATAAAAGAGTAACTAAAGAGATAAATTAAAGAGTAACCAAAAAGATAAATGAAAAGATAATTAAAGAGATAAATAAAAGGGTAATCAAAGAAATAAACAAAAAGATGAATGAAATAATAAATAAAAGGATAAAGAAACTACAATCTACTCCTAATTACCAGATCAAAACTTCTATTTCTAACTAAAAAAAACCTTTATTATTATATAATTATTATCTTTAAATAATTTTATTCATGTTAATAATTTATTTAGCCTATAATTAAAATAAAAGTTTTATATATAAAAAAATAAATAAATACTTATTGATAATACTTTTTAAATCATTATTTTATTTATCCTAACTATTTTATTTAGTATTAAATATAAAAATTATTTATTAGTAATTATTAAATTAGCAAAACAGGTTTATAATAAAGAATACAAATACTTTATTTTACTAATATTTGATAATAAATAAATACTTTATGTTTGTCTTTTTAGCTGCAATTTTATTTGAATAACAATATACAATATTATTATTTAATTCCAAATCTATTCTAATAACAAACTTTGAATTTTTTCTAATTCTAGTAAAACTCAAAATTCAAGCAACTAATTAATAGACAAAAACTAGTTTAACTAATATAAGTTCTTGCGAAATATATTTGCTAAACAATAATAAAGTTGGCAACAATACAAACAATGAAATTTATACTTAATCTATAAGTAGTGAACTTTATAATAATGCTAAGCCAACTAACTACAAGCAGCAAAATCTACAGCTATAAGAATACTAAAAATAACAAAATAGAAAACTTCAGTAAAGTAACTATACAAAACCATCTCCAAGTAATGAATTCATATTAGTAATAATATTAAAAATAACTTCAAACTTTAATAAAGTAATAATGTGATAGAACTACTCAAATAATAAAATCTATATTTATAAGAGTACCTAAATAATAATACCAAAAACTATAAAATAAAACCTACAATAAACTCTAAAACATTAGATTTTTAACTTAAATACTAAAAATACTAAATCTAGATCATTTTTCATATTTTACTATATAAATATAAAAATAATACTCACCTGTACAAAATATGTAAATTATATTAAAGTATAGTTTTATTAGTTGTCAAAACTATTCCATCTTTTATTATAATAAAAAAAAACTATAAGTAAATATTTACTAGGTAAATGTATAGTATTGTTTGTCCAGAGCTAAATTATTTTAATATAAATTTTAATTTAAAAATGTTATAAATATATATACAAAATTATAAACTTTGTTTAATTAACTTACCAAAAATTAGTTTAAATTGTTATAGTTTAAAATTTTTAAATATATTTTTTACAAAATACAAACTTTAATAAATTAAATAAATTTATCTAGTAATAAAATATTTAAAATTTTAAATAATAGTTTTCACTTAACAACATTCATATAAAATTGATTTTTTAAAGTTTAAATTATAATATATATAAAATACAGGCTTATTTTAAAATCAAAAAATATAAAGTATAATTTGATATATATACATATATATATAAAAGCTTAATCTAAATTATAAAAAAAAAAATTATTTTTACCTAGATAAAGTAATAAAATATATAATTTTTATTATGCCATATAATATAAACTCATATAATATCATTAATTTATTAACTCTAATCTTTAATTAACCAATCTATTGAATTTTTAGCTTATTATATTAGTCTATATTATATAATATATATCAGATAACTATAATCCAGATAAAAATAAATATAATATTACAATATCAGATAAAAATCATTATTATACTTGTAATAAATTGCTTATTGCATTGAACCTAGATAACATATGTGGCAGATTCTCAATTTTAATTAGCAAATAACCAATAATCTTCAAAATTATGGCCCATATTACATAACTGATCACTAATTTCTGGCCAGAATTAACTTTTTTACAAAAATAGAAATTTTTTAAAAAATAAGCTTACATTATAGTAAACTTGGTCCAGAAACAATTTTTACTTAATAGGAAGCTAGTATTCTCTATGGGCTGAATTGTGCTGGGATTAAATAAAAATCAAAACAGAACTGAAAACCTAATCTGAGATTAGGTAAAAACCAAACCAGAACTGAAAAAATAGATCGGGCTAGAATTAGATAAAAATTAAACCAGAACTAAAAACCTAGATTAGGCTAGAATTAGGTAAAAACTAAACTAGAAGTGAAAACCTAGATCAGGTCTGGTATAGACTCTGATCCAAAAAATTATCGACCTAGTATGATCTGTCAGCTTAGGTATGGGAAACACTATGGGTAGCTGCAATTCTATTAGCAAAATTATGAGTAATTCACCTAGTTTGCTTTTAGTTAATCAAAAATTGAGAATCTGCAATATATTTTGTATAACACCTAGGTTTAATGCTCATTGTGGACAAATAACGATACTTAACTCACCAAATTTCTAAGTGATTTAAGATGAATAAAAACAAGAATAAATTAAGAAAACAAATGAACTAAGAGAATGAAATATTTAAGTAAAGAGAAATATGTCTTGCTCAAGATCGTGATTGACAATGCCAAAGAAGGGCAACAAAATTAGCTAAAAAACAAAAGCATGCCTTATATGTGACCGAGAGCAAAAGTAGCAAAAAATAGCAATGCTAAAAAATAGAGATAAAGCTGATAAAATCAGCAATAAAAACAACAACAATTGTATTAATATTCAGCAAAGAGTAGAACAAACACAGGAAGAGATCATAGTATATATTAATCCTTTATCTGTTGCTAATATTAGTAAGTCAGAACATGATCTTTTGAAAAAATTTAGAAAAAAAATAAATGAAATCAAAGTTACTCTTTGCCCTGTATATAATAAGAGTTTATCAGGTATTGTGATTGTGATGAGAAGCTGTTGGCAGTGCAATGCTAAAAAGACAATCTTCAAAAAGTTTTTTACAAAAAACCAATATGAATCTGGAAGAAGTTTTTGAAGAACTTCAAGGACTTACTGAAGTTGAGAAGATATTAATCTCTCAAGTCTTTACTGTGATGCCAGTATACTGACTTCATGGTGGACAATATGGATACTATGCAAACATATAATTAACTTTCCTCAGAATATACAGAGATTTATTACTCATCTTCTATATTATCCTTCATACTAAATATGCTTATTGTGTGTCATTAGTCTTCAAATCAATCTGAAGCATTTAAAGACTTTCATATTTGACAATCTAAAGTCACTCATACTCTATACTTGTTAAAAGAAAATAATCAGTACTATTCAAATATAATTATTGATAAAGAGATTCTACAGTTGTTACCAAAAGATAGCTATATTAATAGCCAACTTCTACAGATTTAGAGTAATCAAAGTTTAGATAGAGTAAATGAAGATGATATAATTACATGATCTTTTCTTTCTTCAACCAACTATGAGAATGTTGTAATCAATAATGCACTTAATCGTTTGCAGACTAAAAATCTACCCATTATATAGCCAAAGATTGATAGTAATCTGATTAATGAATTTTAAACCCCTGGATACATTGCATATGCATTTTCAACTTTGTATTCAACTGGCAAAGCAAATCTTTGTGCTAAACATATCAAAGACATCAAGCTAGCAAAATATTTTAAATACTTGCTTAGATACAAAGATAAAAGATTTGCATAGCACAATCATTAAAGATACTTCACTCTTAATACACAAATACATTGGAGAGCATTACAAGAGGAAAGTATATATGTTAGACAAAATTTGAATAATAAGCAACTCACAGTTGCAGATATAAAGATAATTTCAGAAGGTAATATATATATATCTAATCGAATAATACAATTTGGAGAGGGTTTATACAGATTCTAACAGTTCTGGACAGTATGGTATTGCGAGCTATCTGATATGTTTAAGCAGATAGATTCACAAGGGTTAGTATTTTTTATATTTAGCATCACTAACCTACATTAGCCTAAACTTTATAAGCTTATAAAAGCAAGTAGGAATTCTGAGAGAGAAACTAAAACATCAGAGTAGCATTGACAAAATATAATCAACAATCCACATATTGTAATGTGGTTTTTTAATAAATGATTTGAAGTTTTTTTTGAGGATGTGCTTAAATAACAATGGGATCTAGAAGACTAATAGTACAGGTTTAAGTAGCAGTATAGAGGTAGTGTTTACTTGCATAGGATCAAAAAACAAAGAAATACACTCATAATTAACTAGAAATAAATAAAAAAAAATGAAAATATAATGAGTGATATGGTACAATATATAAATAATCTGGTAACTACTATAAATCCAAGACCTGATGTACCTATGCCAACTTGTTATCCATGCCAAAAACATAATGATGAGATTAATGATGACCTTCAAGACTATACTGATTTGATAAATAAAGTACAAAGACATACTCAATATAGCACTTCATATTGCTTATATATTAATAAAGCTGGATAACAATTCTGTAAATATTCTAAAAAGAATAGTGAAAATACCCTTTTGCATAATGATAATTAGGGCCAACCGAAGCTTGTTACTGTAAGAAATGACCCATATATAAATCTATATAATTAGCTTCAACTACAAGGATGGAGAGCCAATATAGATTTAAAGCCAGTTCTCAGCATTTATACAGCACATATGCGCGGATTTGTAGATCACTCCAAATTTTTGATACATCCCAATTTGATAGACATAGTACATCAGTTATTTGACTCCAGATCAACCAATAATATATGTGCATTTTTGAAATTGCTATTTAAATGCGAAGTGAGTTAGCTAATTAACAACCAATAAAATAAGAATAAAATTACCAGTAGATATGCTATTACACCTCCTCTAAGTGTACCCCTAAGTGCACGATATATGAAAAACCTCTCCAAGTGCACATGCTCTCTTGGTCCCAAGTAATATAACTTATAAATTTTTAATCTCTCTAAGTGCATGTTTTGCTTTTTTTTTACTATAGTCCCAAGGTGGGTACACTTAGGGGTGTAACTATAGTTTGAAAATTGTTTTCATAATTTTGAGCTAGCTGTTGAATTTAATATAAGTACCCAGTACATAATTAAAACAATATCGACGCATTAGTGTCATACTCTATATATTAAACTGACATTAAGTCTCTAGGAACTGGACTAAGATTGCGACTAGTTTAGAACAAGTATCGAACCAGACGATCGCTAACATTTCTAAAAAGTGCATATATCATGTACTATCTTATGGATACATTTTGTTTCACCAAATATCACTTCACCGATACTTATTTCAACTACACTCATTTTACCAACAAGTTCTTTTATTGACAATTATTTCACTGATAGCTTATTTCACCAACAGCTTATTTCACTGACAAGTTTTTTTAAAAACTGCACTAACCTTAACGTTAATTCTAGCCTGACCCTAATGATAATAACTAGAATTACTTTGGAGGTAAAATGACTATCGGTGAAATAATAGTGAAATAAACTTGTCGGTGAAATGAGTATAGGTGTCGATGAAGTGATATTTGGTGAAATGAAAGGAACCGCTATCTTATAGCTAGCTGTGACAATATTAATACATCATATTTTTAGTTAGTATATTAGCAAAAATCTTGAGCAAGCAATTACAACATACTTTCACTATAGTGATAGAATTCAGTATAAAGAAGTACTGTATATATAGTATTGATGTAGTTACAACAAAGATTTTTTTTTCGCCCAATAATTTCATTAGATTGTATATGCTATTACAGTATTAGATTCTTTAAATATGTGAATGGATTATGTTATAATATAAAATAAAAATTATATAATAAAATATAATATGCATATATAAATTCGTAAAAATATATTATTGATTACAAATAAATAGTTTAATTCAAAGTGGTAATATTTGGGCAATGCGAATATTTTTGGATATTATATCGCATAAAGAGACAGAATGAATATAATTGTTGCCTTTTGGCAAATGCTTCGTAAAAGAACACCTTCATGTTTTTAAATTCCAACTCCATTTTTATAGCAATAGCCAACTTAATATATTTGCCAGATCCTATCCTAGCAGATTTTTGAAGATGAATAAATGCCTTATACTTGTCTTTTTTAATTTCGATCCTAAAATCAACTATGTTCATTCTAAAAGTATAACATATCGTTATAGATTTTTGAAAATAAATAATTGCTTTATTTTTACCTTTTTTAACCATAAATCCATCTTGATAACAAGCACTAGCTTGAAATATACCACTAGAATTTCCCATATTAGCATATGTTTGATAAGAAACAAATAGCTTGTGCACATCCTTCTTAGCTTCTAGCAGACCATATTATATAGGATAACGATAAATAAATTTTCAAAAATATTATAAAATAGGGTAATGGTATCATACTATTAGCCATTCTTCTCATTCTTCTATTATTTCTGGTCCATATCAAAAGATAATTGTTCCAAGTTTCACTCTGCTTTTATTGTAGAAAAAAATATATATCATAGACATGTAAATGCAAGTTGAATAATTATGAGTACTAATTAATACGCTTTAAATGTGACAGTATCTGAACTAATAAATCTTTAGCATCTACTCTTGCAAAGTAACATGTTAAATTAATATATTTAAATTCAAATAAATAAGTATACATTGTCATGTAAGTTATGAATAATCGAGTATTATCAGGATGAGATGCTAAAAAAATTAGAATCATAGATAATGAGTAATTTTTGGTTTTCTTAGTAAAAATTACATAGTTTCATTACACAAATAGAATAATATAAAATTATTTAGTTAAGGATGGGTATATAATTAAAATAATGTAGTAACAAAATATCCAAGTATTATGCCTTTCTTGTAGCAAGGTATTAGTAATAGTTATATCTTGGGAGTTGGGTATAAGCGGAAATAAAATTTCTGCTTTTACACATAGTGCCCAGGGTATAACTGATCTATACTCTGCGATCTTAATATAGTGACCAGAATATAATTAAAGTATTAAAAGTAGTATATTAATCACGGTTAATGCTTAGAATGGCTTAAGCTGAGATTTGGGTACTCTATTTAAAACTAATAAATCTACCAAAATACTCTTATTTACCTAACACTAAGAGAAAATTTTTGTATATAATTGTAGTCAATTCCTATTTTCAGATTTAGCCTCTAAATTAATTAATAAAACACTTACATGCTAGCTTTTTTATTCATGTATATCTGAAATAATAAAAATAAAAATAATAACTCGAAATATATTAACAAATACTAAAATTTTTGGGCTTACCTGCTTACCTACAACATCACCTGCTATTAAAATAAAATAAATAAATTGAAAAACGCATGAACAAGAATAATATTTACAATCTTAGATTAAACATGAGTTGTATTATGTTTCAGTTAAAAAGAGATAGTTACCACTTACATTTTAGATAATAAAACCCTTTTTAAAAATATACTTAGATCGCCTTGATAAAGTACATATTTTTTCAGCCTTATAAAAAGTAAAGTTAATTTTTAGATCTTTGCGAGCTTATAAAATCTATGATACAGACAACCTAGTCCCAACAAATAAAATTGATAAAATTTAAATTGCTAATCCTTCTTCAAAAAAAAAATAGTAAACAAAAAAATACTATCTTAAAATGTTAAATCAAAACAAGCTAAACACTTTCAAATTCTTAAATTTTTTTTAAATCTATTTATAAAAAGTTATAGCAGGTTAAAATTATAGCATTTTTATAATTAAATATGAAATTTGGCCACCTTTTATATATATAAAAAAAAGCAAATTTGGCCTCTTTAAACAATTAATTTAATTTTATATATATTAAAAATTTAAAATTTGGCCACTTTATATATAAATATTATCAAATTAATCTTTTCATATATATAAAAAATAAAACTCAAATTTGGCTGCTAAAAATTTTTATTTGCTATGTCTAGGTTGTCCACACTATACTAATTAAAAATTAAAATAACGTATCAGTTTTTTAGTAATTTTTTAGTTACATATGATTGTTGCCAAAGGAAACTCTATAATTATATTTTGTATCAGACGCAATTCTAGTATAAAATATAATTGAAGCCTGATAACAGGTTTTCCTTTAGCAGCAATCATATATATTATAAAATATAAGCACGTGATTATAGTGCAACCATATATTAGCTTTGTATCAAAAAGATGAAAAATTTTATAATGCTAAAAATTTAGCGTTAGTGGGATGTGATAGTTATTTCAACCGGTGTTTTCGTGATCCTCCGGTATTGCAGAAACGGTACTGTTATTACCAGGTATCTTTATATAGTCCTAAAGAAAAAGAAAATTGAGTAAAAAGTATGATGAATTTAATCATTATGTTTCATTATTATTTACTTTAAAATTAAAGTTGGGATCTTCTTGTGCGAAGGGATGTTTTAAAAGTTCCTCGGCTGTTGGTCTTTCCTCCGGATCTCTATTATTTAAAGAATTTGGTTAAATACAAACGAATTGTGCATAAGACGATGGATATTCATCAGTGTTATCGAAGTGGATTGAATGACAGATTTTAACTCATCATCAAAAGATATGTTGTCACAGTTCTAATTACCTTTATATATCGCTCACGAATACCAACTGCCATTCGAAGAACAAAATTGTATATCCTTGTACAGATTCTTACATTATGAAGCATTTGTTTATAAAATCTCGAGCTTCAGCTGACATCTCAATATCATCTTTTATTGGGGGCGCTTTTTTTTCACTTCCAAGCTGAAATATAAATATTTGATGAGAAAAATGTAATGGCTAGAAATTAAAAACACTATCATAGTACCTTAAACATGGCAGCGAGATCTGTCAATGTAGACCAAGGTCGCTCATCAGTAAACATCTCAAGTACTACACAACCAAGACTCCTATAGATTAAATTTAGTAGCACATTATCCGAATTGAGTAGTTGTTTATATATTTTACTATAAAAAAAAGAAAAAGAAATTACCATATGTCTACTTTGGCACTATATCCATTAGTGAAAACCTCTGGTGCCATCCAAAATATTGTACCTTGCAATGACATATTAGAATTATTATCATAGGCAAAAGCGTGGTCTAATAATAAAAAAAAAGATTAGTTTAAGTTAAATAAATAATTTCCAATTCAACCTAAAATACACATACCACTTTTCTTTGATATTCCAAAATCAGATATTTTACAACAACCATCTTCATCTACGAGGATATTATCTGCTTTAATATCCTGTAAAAAAAAAAAATAAAATAAAAAAAAAATGTAAACACAAGTTATATCATTCAGGAGCAATATTTATTTACTGGATAAAACGACAAAAGAGAATGTATATTACCCTATGCAGTATTTTTTTATTGTGCAGGTAATGTAAGCCTTGTAAAATCTGTCGTGTGAATGATCTTATGACAGGCTCTTTAAACGGACCATTACTTCTTAGAACTGTTCCAATAGATCCACCATTAACATATTCGAGAAAAATATTAACGGTTTCATCGTTTTCCTCATATCCTGTTATGGTAGCCAAGGTGAACGGCATTAGTGTTATACTCATTCAATCTAACAGTTAACAATACAAAACATAGGGCGATAATTGAACGTATTTATACCGATATATGAGACTATGTGCTCATGATCCAAGTCCTTCAGAATTTCCATTTCGTCTTTAAAAGATTTTATCTTTACATGAATGAATATATAAGTGTCTTAAATAAGGAACCAAACTTAATGTATGTATAAATTCACAAACATACCTGAACTTTTTGACGTTCATTCCTTTTATCTGATAAAGTTTGCGGTAACTCGATTTGTTTGACCGCTATCATTTCAGATGAGCTCAAGTTCAACGCAAGATAGACTTTTCCGAAGTTACCTTTACCTATTAGTTTACCTTTCACCCAGTTAACAGCTATTATTTTTAGGTGTGGTTAAATAGATAATGCAATTTAAAAAAAAAACTTTAATAATTAGATCGTATTGAATGGTTTAAGGATTATTCTTTGAATCACACACGTTTATTTTCGTTACAATTTTCATCAGAACCGGAAAGGCAAGGTGCTTTTTTACCGGGCGGTGTTCGCTCAACAACACGTTTGTTCCATAGTTTAGTTGTTGGCTTTCTGCTTAGTCGCTTTCCCTCTTTTACTGTAGTGGCATCAACTGATTTCCGATTGGTATGTTCGCGATCTCTTGCTTCTCGAGCAGCGGCACGGATGGACTTTCCACGCGAAATTTTCGCTCCGGTTTTTTCAGGGACAGCGGATGCTGGCACTGTTTGTGGCACTGGTTCACCACTGGACGATGGATTCTGTGTAGATTCTTGAGCTTCCACAATAGGCATATCAAGATTATGATGAGGGAAATATTGCTCTAGATCTTCAAAAACATCTTCGGCAGTTGGACGCTCAATCCAGGAATCTTCAGGCTTTACACCTCTGCGCTTTGAGACATGTCGTGCAAGTCTACCAACATTAGTCCGTTTTTTAGGCTGCGATGAATGATTTGATGATTCTCCTGATTGAGAAATTATATTCTGAACTTTGTCGACCTCCTTACTATCTTGTTCGGCATTTTCAGGTAAATTATTTTGTTGTTCAATATTAGCAGAATTTTTATCTGCCGAGTTATCACTTTGTCTAAGACTACTTTGCTTAGGCTTCTGGGCCCATATTCCTTCGTCGTCATCGCTAATATTTTCATCTTTGTCAGTAAATTGACGCGAGGTATCTACAGGGCTTGTTCTGTTGGATGTACGCGAAGGATGCGTGGGTTTAGGTGCTTTAGCCCATATAGATATTTCTTCATCAAGATATGTAGAACTATTATCCGCTAATTTGGGCCAAAGTGGTTTTTCATCGATACTATCTGGAAAAATTACATCACTGTGCTGTGATCGAATATCAGATTTCCTAAGCGTAAGATCTGGTTCCGATGAAATTGTGTGTTTAGGACGCACATAAGGAGACTCTATTTCGGGCACTTCGTGAAGGCTCATAGACATAGTATTTTGTGACATTGGCAAATGGGGTTGTGATTTACTATGTTTATAGGAATACTGGTTATAAGGCCCAATTATATAAGGGGAGGATGATAAAGAGTGTGAATATTGGGATTGATTATGTGGTTGTGGAATAGTATTTGGTTTTGGAGGAATAGACATGGGTATTTGAGATATATGTTCTCTACTAGTGTGACGACGAATTTGACCATTTGCTGGTTGCAAAGTCGCTGAATATAGTGATCTTTGAAGCCTTGGTGACGTGCTACCATTCCAATTATAATCAACGCGATTTGATGAGAAA
>CAJVPU010000195.1:0-21247 GCA_910591775.1 Dentiscutata heterogama | reverse complement strand
AAAAATGTTTTCTTTGGACGAACAGTAGAAATTTTTTAGATTCACACTATATTGGATTTACATAGTGATTTGTGTCATGTTATACTATGTTTATTCTTCTGTTGACTGGCAGATTATCAATTAAGGGATAGTACTCTTTAATGGGTCCATCTCAGATAAACTAGCCCATATTCTTTGCCTATATACTAATGATCAGCATAGCATATATACAGATATCGATAACTATTTGTGTGATCAGAATTTCATTGTCTTCGATTTAACAGTACCTTGAAATTATCCTCACTGAATATGAAAAGGATGGGATACACTATTCACCAAAATTTTGTCGTAGCTAATAAAATTTATTTTTGCATTTATGAATTAGCTTGAATTAAAATTTTTTAATTAATAAACCTGTATAAATTTGAATAATAATATTCTCCTTTAATATTAAAGAAAAATCACTAAAGAAAAAAGAGATTAATTAAATCAGACAAAGCTAAGTAATAATGGCTAAGAAATCAAAAAATAATTAGCACAAGGCAATGGATAAGTTTACTACTTGCCCTATACAGTACATGCTACTATGCAATCCAAATAAATATGAGCACATATATGATCGGGCAACTGACTTTATTACTGTTAAAAATATAAAACAAGGTAGAGTCATAGGCATGTTCGATTAACCTGAATTATGTAAATATCTGGGAGTAGCAAAAACGTTCGTGAAATATTTCGACAATTACTGCGTCCTGGTGATATGGTGTCCTATCTTGGCAACTAGAAAAATTGATATGTGGTCTTGATAGTTGTTTACTGTTTTCCTAATGCTATTCTTGAGATCACAATACTGCTTTTTCGCAATACTTGCTCAAAGCCAGAAAAATAATGTACAAAAGAAGTATATATACCCTACCGACAATGAACCAACAAAGTACAGTGAATTGGCAGTGTTGATGTGGAATAAAAATCTATGAAGTGTATATTAATAATTATTTACATTTTTTTGTTTTTGGATACAAATTTAAATCGTGATATTTCTTAATATAGATTGATAAAGAATCACTAAAAATGCTATAAATTGCTAAAAAACACTATAAATTGATAAAACACTGATTTGTTAATAAATATAACCAATCCAATTACAATCATTATTGATGAGGTTTATAATAAATCTGTACCCAAACCTGTTAACCTCTGTCCAGGATATGATTTGGGTCATGTAATAAAGAATTTAGCAAAAGGTAATAGTTATAACTATAATCATGTTGAAAATATATGCAAACTAGAAAAAAAATATGACAATTTAGCTATTATTAGACCCTATGAAACACCTTAACAATAGGCTATTCATATAAAAGATGATTTGCAAGAATTACGTTCTAAAGAAAGATCTAGTATTTTTTATGTATACTGCTTTTTTGGCTTATTTAGACAAGAAAGTATTAGAACATATCTTGAAAATTACAGACTGAAAATAGAGCATATTAGCTATCGAAGACCTAAAGTTCATAAAAGTCAGATAGCTATATGCTTCAAATACTAGAGATTAGTAAAAATTACTGAAGTAAAGCCAAAAAAGGTATATTGGGAAGGATAGTGCTGATACAGATATAAGATTAAATCCGAGGACTTGATACAATATCATTGGAATAATGAATGCTTCAATATTAAAATCCAAGATGAGTCAAGTTTATTGTCACCTCCTCCATTGCCAGCAAAACCCATTACATTAATAGGTGGTCTTTCAAGATACATATATAAACATAATGCAAGTGCATCCAAAATTAAAAATCTCTGGAATGATCAATCAAATATGCCTAACATTTCTAGCAGGACTAGTTTAGACAACTTTGCTGATACATATTTCGATTCTGTGCAAAAAAATGCAAAGGAGATAAACTTAATATCTTTCGATTAAATATTAGTATAAATTTATTTTTAATAGTTGTTTACCATTTTCCTAATACTATTCTTGAGATCATACTACTACCTTGTGATTTTATCGCTCGAAGTCAGTTGTTATAGTTGATTAAGAAGCAAGAGAAAAAATAAATAAAAATAAATAAAAACTTGATTAAAATTATATTTTATATGAACAGAGTAAGTTTATTTTGTCTATTTTTTTTGTGAACTGAAAAACCATCAAAGCCAAAGTACTAAGCCACCAGCAATGGTGATTATGCCCTTTCAAATACACAATATACAAAGTCAGAGGCTCTATCATCAAGAGGTAAAAACTCAAGTGAAATTTTTTGTATAACTATGCATACCCATAAACAAGTAACCTGGATGGTTGTTCTATCAACACAAAAGCAATTCAATATAAATTAACAAATTTGAAATGCAATATATACCTGGTTCAGGTCGAATATAACTTTACTAATCGATGACAGTATAGTAAGGTTAAATTTTGTTTATAATTTTTTCTGGTAGATACATTCAATCACTCTCTGTGGTGTGGTTCAGTTGTTTAGAAAGTCTGCATCACCTTCCTTCTCACACACGCCCCACATTGAGGATGACGATCACGCCCAGGGCAAAAAAAAAAAAAAGTATATCTATTTATTTAGATTTTAAGATGAATACATTCAAACTATTTCTTATTTTGTAGTTTGGTAGACTAACTACAGGAAGCTCATTCAGTCTTCTTCTCCTTACAACAGGACAATGATAGTTAATGATCACGCCCTCAAAAAGTGTTTTATAATATGTATATAAAGAAAAATAAATTTTAGAGAGATAATAGTTGGATCCTAGGCCTACCTCAAAAGGTTATAACTACACCTGAGAAAACTATATTATTAAGAGCGACTAGATTGTGTATTTTTTGTAGAACAAACAACTATCTTCACCAAAGTACTGAGCTACCAAACAGTAATTATGAGTATGTTAAACCTCACAACACACTTAGTTAGAGGCCCTATTGTTCAATAGTTAAAACAAAATTTTTTGTATAACTAAGTATACTCGTAACAAATAGTTATAGCAATTGTCTTATCGACACAAAAATAATCTAATATAAAAGGATTTAAAATTTTTTAAGAGAATAAAAAAAGGTTTATATAAGGGCAATCTAAACTATTATTATATAGCTCGTATTAATATTAGACTAAGTAGAGGGACGAAAACAAATATGTAGTATTTTTTTAACAAGTATTATGGCGTATAAATTATACTTCATGTTTTTAAAAGGCTTATCTACCTAATAATAAATATTTGTACAATATAACCAAATAATGTTTTGACAATAATTTTCTGAATTTTTGATCGATTTACAAGTTTTATATAATTACATAAGTATACAGTAGTCGAAGCAAAATATATAAATAATATACTATAAATCTGGAAGCAGATCTTCTGCCCTTAAACCTCGTCAAGCACATGCTAAATCTATGAAAATATTTGATTATTAATAATGATAATAACTATATTTTTACATATTAACTATAAAATAATTCATACTTATATATCCTCATCTACAATCAAAAACAGTAGAAGAGATTTGTATTTGGCTTGCTTTTGGTTTGAAAAGTTGGTTACGATAGTTTAAATCTTAAGCATTATTAAGATCTTGCTTAGAAACTATTAGTCTATTAGCTTTCTTAATTCTAACCTCAAGATAAGTAGGATCAAAATCCTATAAATTATGAAAGAATGTATCATGTACAAAGTACACAATACTATGCCAGATGCCTTTTGTAACTGTAAAATTACCATAAAGCAATAAACAGGATACAAATGCTACTACTTGTCCTGGCCGAAGATGTACAACTACTTGAAATTGAGGAAAACATAATTCTCCTCCTTCGAAATTTCCCAGTGTGACTAAAACACACAGACTATTTGGTTCATCATGATCATCCCAATGATAGTTACTAATGGTATTAAAGATGATGGCTATTATTAGAAAAACTCCAAATGCTCTTGGAGTAAATAGGCCCAATAATAATTTACTCAATTTTGCACATAATATTCTTGAAGAAACTGATTGATACTTTCTGATAATTTTCTAAGACTCCAAAATAATTTACTAATGCATTTATGATGATTAATATTATGTATACTCGCAGTGTTAGAGCTTGTAAAGGAAAGTAAATTGTTTCTTGTATAAGCTCCAAAATGCTCAATAAAATTGGTTCAAAATTCTTTACTTTGGTGTGAAGGATTTTCTAATAAATGGAAATAGTACCAATTTACAATATTAGATGCAATTGTAATAGCATCTGGATCATCAAGTTGCTCCAAGTGAATTAATGTTCGGTGACCCAAGTCTGTAATACACTTAGGTTCAAAAATATGTTCAAGTTGAACTAGCTTATTTAGCGATTTGTTATTATTTCGTGCTGATATGATAAGCTGTGTTTTTTCTTTTCAACCTTTACATATAGTAGCCATATCGAAGAAATTTTGCAACTCAATATAAGCATGCTGGAGTTTTTTCTATAATAGTCTGAGGTGTTCTCGCACATGCTTTCTTCTTAGTGGTCCTTTTGATCTCTTTAAACCTAACCACTACCCAAAAGCAATCCACAATCGTTTGTTATTAGTATTAACGTCTAATGGTTCTTTAACATCATTCTTTTCCTTAATAATATCACTATAAACTAAAGATAAAAAATTTAGAGAAATTTTGGGTAAGTCAATAGAATTATTGCTAGTAGATACCTCTCTCAGTAACATTTTAATAAGTAAGTCTTTAGCCAATATATTATGTTGGGTCCTAATTTTTTTAGAAGATATTCTATCAGAAGGATAGAGAGGAACGCTTCTCTATTCCCTTTCCAAGTAATAAATATTGTCAATAGCAGACAATTTTTGGGTGACAGATTAGATTCTATGCTAGTAAAATAAAATAATAGACATAAGCATTTTTTTTTTCCAAAAGATTGCAAATTTTTGTAGAACAAATAAGTCCCCTCACCCAGGGTTGACACATTTATCCATTGAAACGAATGGAGAACAACTCTATTAACATTGATCCATTGCTCCATTGAGAATAATTTCTGAATATAGCCAATGGAAGCCAACCAACTCTATTGACATTGATCCGTTTGATCTGTTTATCATCATGTCAAGCTATTGGTATATGAGGCTCGAGATTAGAACCCTATTCTTCATAGGTTCTCTATTAGTATCATTGGCTCTATTCGCTCTATTGGTTCTATTTGCTCCATTAGTAATTTTCTCAATGGAGTATATCCATTGCCAACCTTGCCCTCACCATATCCAAGATGGATTAAAGATAATATTATTGATTACTGGAAGAATATTATCATTCGGGCTACAAAGCATCTCAGTTTGTTTCTGCTCATGCCTAAGTTTTTTATTTTTATGTGTATAGGCCTGTCTCGACAATTTGGTTTTAGTAGATTTATCCTGTAATACAATCACCTCTTTTTTTCATTTATTATTTAATGTTTGTATTGCAATTGCTGTCTTTAGTAAAAAAAAAAAGAGGTAAATATTTGTATTGTACAAAGTATAAGATTAATGAGTTGAAAAACAAATAAGTTTGATTATATATTGAAAGAAAGCCCTCTTTATTAGAAAATTTATACAACAAATTATAGTATGTTATATTCAGTATTGAATTTAAGTCAATTACATGTTACTACAATAATTTAACACTTTATAAAACAATCACACATCACTTTATTTGGCATCATAATAATTTAATACGATAATTTCTATGCTAACAATTACATATTTACTATATTCGGCACCACAATTATTAAACATGCCAACAATTGTATATTTTTTATATTTGGGATTAGATTATTAATAACCTGTTGAGTAGGTATACTTATACGGGATATAATAATAATTTTACATGCTATATTTAAGCCTGATTTACAAATTTAAAATAACCAGTATGCACTTCGTTATAATGTTGATCCAACATCTAGCATCACTTTTTTTTTACCAAAGTGCGATACATGCTGAAAAAATAAAGTACGTACATATATGTCATACTATTATATAACTCAACGGTCCCACAAGTCCGCTTTTATTTTGATCTAGGTTGAAGCTAAAATAGCGAAAATTTAATATTCATGTTTATCAGATAAAAAGTTTACCAGCTTTAATAATCAATAGCCGGTATTAAATTTTATGCAGTATCACTCTTCTGCAGAATCATTTCTTACAGTTGATTTTTGTTAATAGCTACTAAATGAATAACAACTAGAAGCTTTATTATACATAATCTTATGATAAGAAAAGAGATGAATAGAGCTTAAAAGGGCTATAAGAGGGAAGAGTACAACGTTATTATCAGTAGTTTTATCCAAATTCAGGGACTTCAAATCTCCACAATCTCTGAGATCATTAACTTTTTTATATTATAGGAGAGATCGTTGATTATAAGGAGGCTAATTTCATCAGAAAAGCGACAAAATAAATTCAGTATTTAAAACTTATGACCAAGCAGAGTTGCTTTGTTAAGTGTAATCTGACATTGTATTAGAGTAACGTAATTACTAATTATGTAACTTCTTTTTTAGCAAGTTTTTTAGATCTGGTGATGAAATAGGGTGGGTTATAATATTTTTGGCTTGTATATAATTTTTACTTGATTCACCTAACTGTAATTATTTTTTAAAGTAATATCATTTTATCTAACAGAGATTATAAAAACTTATGATGATTTTTTGTATTTAGGAATGAAAAATAAGCAGTACTAACGATACCACCACCCCCATAACTAATGATACTACCATCACCCCATGACTAATGACACCACCACCACTACCACCATCACCACCACCTATGTCACTATCACTCTCACAACTAATAACCCAACACCATCTAGACCAAACCTGTGGATATTACTCTAACTAGTAAGAAACCTTTTTATCTTTTTGGTTTTGCCAACTTTACCAAAGCGATATTTTTCAAAATTAAGTTTTTTATTTCATTAATATTAGGAAGGCATGAAGAAATACGAAATAATGGAACAAGGGTGATCGATACTATAACTTTGAAAATAAGATCTAATGATGGTTCATTGTTAGATTATAATAAACTCCAAAAATTTATAAATGAAAAATAAATATAATTTCTTTATATGTATATTGTCATTTTGGTAAAAAAATTATTAAATAAAGAAGGGGTCCGCTCCTAATTTTTTATTTTTTACGTGATCGATTTGTGATTATTAATTAGTAGTGATAATAAAGTTATACCTAGTTTTTCTGACAATTCATTTCACTTTGTTCGTATTATATAGTAATGAGGCTTCACCTCTTATAGTCAGTTTATATATTTCAAAAAATAAATTGACACAGTATCTATAATCTGGCTTCGAGTTCAAAGAATGAGAAGGCAGGCCTATGCTCTTATGGTTACTATTGGAATTGAATTCTGATATTTATTTATATAACAATAGAGATAATAAGTTTTTGTATTGACATATTCACCACTACCCCAAATACCCTCTATATGATTTCTTATATTTTTCTTTTTATGGTTTTTATCACATAAAGGGCAGGGTACAGATCTAAAATCAAAATAATTACTATATTTAAAACTATGTTTCAAAGTTAAATAAGAAAATCACTCTGATACTATTTTAATAACATGTTTTTGTTTCTCTTCCGGGTCTTTAGGTAGAATAGAATTGATTATCGAAGTTTGGATAGTGTAGGCTGAACATTTATCTGTGGTACAAATAATATCTTTTTTTCAGCATCTTTTTCGATTTGTGGAGATTTAGGAGTTTCAGAATTTATCCAGGGATCGAGCCCAGTCTCCTCCATATATACTCTATATAAGCTCAAATGAATTTATCTGTCAAAGGATTTGATAAATCAACCAATTCAGCATGCCATTTGTAGTAGTCATCAGTTAATATTTTAGACGAATAATCTTGTGAAATAGTATTGCTAGAGGCAGTTACGAAGTGGCTAGAAGACATGTTATCATTTATATGAATGCAAGTCAATTCAAAATCATGTAATTGTCAAAGAAAAAAATATCACAGTTCACTTATTGGCTCATGTCCAGATTTGTGTAGTTGCCTACTTTTGAGATATATGAATTAACAGGAGTAAATACTTTTAATCATCTTTATTAGAGCTAGTATGGTTTATGCTGTTATTTCGATTTTACACTTTCCACATATAATAAAATAGGATCCAGCTTCATATCTACCTTTTACACTTTTCCCTTCCTCATGACTTTTCTTACATACTGGGCATAATGATCCCTCAAGAATTCCATAATAATCAAATTTTTCACTACTAAATTCTTTATATAAATCAGAATGTCGCCACAAGATTTTATTACGAAAATAAGCACAGTCACAAATCGGATCATTCTGTTTTGGTATACTTACCTTGGTTTCTAATGATTCTTCTAGAGTTATATCTGGTAATTTTTTTGAATCTACAGAAATAGATGAGTTTGCCTTTGGTAAAATTTTGTCGTGAAGTTTCTGACCAACGGTCAGGATGTCACGTGTTTTTTTCGTAATTTGTTTTATAATATTTAAAATTTGAGCATCAGTTAATTCTGATATACTTCTTACACCATATGAAGTTCTGTAAACTTTGTCGATTCCGATCCCTTTAATTTCTTCTTTAGTTATAGGATCGGTAATTTTTCCAAACAGTTTATAAACATTCCCAGCTCTCTGAGTCTTTTTATATAAATTCGTTTCTGATACATTGGGTAAAGAAGCTCTAATCATAGCATAAACTTGATTTTTTGCAGTTTTATCAGAAACGCCAGTTTTGGAGCGTATATCAGCAACGCTGGTTTGATAGGCTTTTCTGTAAGTATACCAGCATATTACCTCTTTTTGCTTAGCCTTTATTGTTTTGCCTTCTGCAAATTCAGCATCAGAAAATAATTGGGCCAACTCTCGTCCATCATTGTTTATTTCTATATTACTATCGTGGGTTTCAGAAATATTAGGTTCATTTTGTGAGTATGCTTTTTCATCACTCGATAAGGTAAGAGATTTTTTAATAAACAGGATTACTTCTTGAATTATATCTTGTTCTATTTTCTGATTACGGGGCATTTTTAGTCTGCGAAGCAGGACACTCTATGTCTGAATTGCCTTCTATAACTTTATCAGATGACAAAGGGTCTTGGGATCTAAGCTTCTTTTCGCGATTCCTTTCCTTTATTTTGTTCCTAATCTGTTCTTTATGCACTCGTTCCAGAAATTCGATCTTTTTATCTTCAAAAGATTTAGACTTTGCGCATATGGGTGATATCGTGCATTGAGGATTTTTTGTCAGATTTGTCTCCTGGCATATATTTTCAGATAATTCTGAAAAAACGTTATCAGATACATCAGAATTTGAAACGTTATTAGTAATATCAGATGGAGGAGTATTATCGCATCGTAAGTCTATCTGTTCATAAGTATCATTCGAATTTTTCGTTTTGGTAAAAACACTTACCGTCTCATTTTTGGCTGATGAGGAAATTGGTAATTGCTCTGGAGAATCGGTGGTTATTCCCTTTGATTTGATTTCCTCGAAATCACATCTTAATTTTACTACAGTTTTAAGCTCAGCATTCTCAAAAGCAGTATCTGCTCTACTATTCTCCAACTCCTCAATTCTGCTCTTAAACTCTACATCACGTCTAGAATTCTCTTCAATAATCTGCCTCAGATTCGCGTTTTCAACCTCGAATACATTTTTTTCTTTTACTATCTGTTTCAATTCCAGCTTCAATGAATCTATTTCGGATAAGTACATAGATTCATCTCTTTGTGGTTGCATGCTTAATTTATATAACTTTATTAGAAATGTTCTGAAAAAGATTTTTACTACACACGTCTTGAAAAATTTTTTTTTTTGTTGACTCCTTTAATTTAAATAAAAATTATGTAACATCCTGACCAACGGTCAGGAACTCGCCGATCACTTTTCCAAGAAATATTTTTAAAAATTCTTGATCATATGCGAGTTAATATACATTGATAACAATAAACCAAATAAATAAATTTATGAAATACACATGCGAAAGTAAATATAAATTAGCCAATCCACACAAAAATTTATTACATATACTCAGTGTTGTCATGGGACAGCTGTGGACATAAGTTTGGACATTTGTGGACATTTGTGGACAAATAAATAAGTTAAAATTACTCAATATTTTATTAAGATAACCTATTTTTATTTTTAAGTAAAATATGTTCAGTACCTAAAAAAATATATAATTATATATTTTTTAAATAATTTTATTAATTATTAAAGCTTGGACAAGCTTTGGACAATCTTGGACATGTGGACATTGTGGACGTGGACAAGGTCAAAAAAGGCTGTGGACAGCAAAAATGTACAACACTGCATATACTGTATTTAGGGAATATGTGGATACTTGTAAATTAGGATAAAAATGGCATTTACTACTAATAAGCACGAGCTCCACTATACAACCTACTATCCATAACTCAAACGTTTATTATCAAAAACACTACATAATTCAAACATAACCCGAATCTTCTGTCGTTAACAAGCTTTTACTTATCCAAATCAAATAGCTAGTGATAAATTTAAAGTGGTTTAGCAGTCTTCATCCTGTTCTCGGTTACCTTCAATCAGTTAACTGTCTACAGTATAACTTGTATTATCCAATCAGAAGTATGTCAGTTTTGAAATCTTTTTTGCTAGTGAAACGTTATGTTCTCAAAAAGCATATTGATAGTTACCCGGTCAATTTGTTTACACTAGCCGATCAGACGAATTTCATTCCATGATCTCTCATTTTAAAGTTGTCGCTATTCGGAACAAGTTATACTATACAAGGTCATTATAATATTGATATGAGATCAAAAATTAGCAATGTTAATTGTAGTGATCCCAGCCGGTTAAAATTTTTCGACTGGCTAAGCCGATAAAATTTTATCGGCTTAGTCAACTTAGTCGAAAAATTTTCAGTTTATCTGGTAAAATGATATATTCATAATCCTATTTTAAATTTCATTCTTTATTTGGTTGTTTTCATAAATTCCGGGCAGCTAAAAAATTTTTCAGTGACAGAATTGATAAGTTACTGAGTCAGAATTATTAAGTTACTGATGTTGGCAGACATCAATTTCGGTTAACAATTTTTTAAATTTATGTGAGCTTGGCTAGTTCAGACTAAAGTAATGCAAATTAAATAATTTCGTAATGGTGAACATATATATTTGTGAATAAATCGCAATGATAGTTTAATATTGTTGCTGGAAAGTTAGCTGTTGAACTACCAAGAACTGTGAAATATAAGCGAAGTTTTGGAGTCAGATACAATACTAAAATTAATTGATGTAAAAATTCTGGTAGTTACAATTCAGGGAAGTCATTTTATTATTATGATAAATAGCCTCACAAAATCGACCAGCTGATTTTGCAAAAAATCAACCGGCCGGGTCGAAAAATCGGCCTAGTCGATTTTTTTTGTTTCGGCTAGAATCACTAACCTCATTATGGCTTTCAGAATCTTCATCCTTGTCTTTTAACAATTTTTGATCTTCGATCACGTCACCATCATCGGTGTCTTGTTCAAGAATCACGTTCATATTTCCTTTGCGTATTTTTCTCAACACCTATTAAAATGTTATTAATTATCGTATAATCATACATTATAAATACATTATAAATACATTATGAATACATTATAAATAGATAAATAGGCAGTTATCCCAGTTTTATCAACTTGTTTTAAATCGAATAATGGATCACCACCATCATGCCCTGAATTCTCCAATGCAATGTCGGCGGGGAAAATCATCTTCAACTGCATTCGAACAACATTTTTCTGTCGTTTTTCATTAGCTTTTCGACGAAGTCGGTTTAATTGAGCTTGCTTCTCTTTAATGAGCTTATCAAGCTATATTGAATTAAAATTAAAAAGATATTAGCATACAGTAAATAGACACACCAAAGTTATAAATGAAGGTTCATAACTGCAGGATAACCGCGCCTCTTGGAAAAGTAGACCTCCTAAAGAAATCTTGAATAGTGAACGTTGGTAGATCACTACGTACGGTCGATGCTAACCAGGTTTAGCAAATGGTTTTTTTTTTACATTTTCGCAAAAGTACTTCGAGTATACTAATAAAAATAAAGAAATAATTTAAAATAGATTAAATTGTGAACATGATTTCTTAATTACAGAGAGGATGCATAACTGCGGCATAACCGCGCCTCTTGGAAAAAAGTAGACCTCTTAAAAGAAATCTGGAATGCCAAATGCAGAGGACACGGTCAATGCTAGCCAGGTTTAGCAAAGGGTCCTTCCTTCCTTTTTTGCAAAAGTACTCCGAGCGTACAGCTTATTACTGACTTATGCACTCCTACATAGTGATGTGAATCGATTTCAACAAAAAATCTATTCTAATAAAAAATCTATTCTAATAAAAAATCTATTCTAATAAAAAATCTATTCTAATAAAAAAATCTATTCTAATAAAAAATCTATTCTAATAAAAAATCTATTCTAATAAAAAATCTATTCTAATAAAAAATAGTCTAATAAAAAATCTAGCCTAATAAAAAATCGATTCTAATAAAAAGTCTATTCTAATAAAGAATCTATTCTAATAAAGAATCTATTCTAATAAAAATCTATTCTAATAAAAAATCTATTCTAATAAAAAATCTATTCTAATAAAAAATCTATTCTAATAAAAAAAAACTTATCATAATCAAAAAAAAACTATTCTACAAAAAAAAAAAACTATCCTAATAAAAAAAAACCTATCCTAATAAAAAAAATATATTTTTTCGATTCCATCTCTAATGGTACAAAGTACTTACGTAACAGGTACATAGCGCCTGCAAATGACTTATTCCACCATAATAAATATAGAGGCTCACCTTTATGTCTTCACGTCTAAACAATGGGTTCTTCATTAATTGGAGGTAATTAAAATATCGTCGTCGATGTCTTGAAGAATTTGAAGGAAGAAAGGCCTGCTTATGTTTTCTTGTTGTTTCCATCTTCAATAGTAAAGTAGTTGAAAATGGACTGGAAGAGCTCTTGAAATGATAGAACCGATAAAATTTTAATAAATTTTAATTTTAAAAAACAAAAAAAAACAACGAATTTTTTTTTAGTGTTTATTTTTACCATATTTTTTTTTTTTTTTGGAGAAAGTAAACATCGCGTAACTGCTGAACTGGTAAACAGAAATTTTTTAGCTTTTGTTATTGATTGGTTAATTTTTACGGATCTACCCGTGACGACCTGTTTTAGTTACACAAGTTTTTGATCATAATACATCCGCACATGTGATGATTTTCCAAAATTTTTACTACAGTACTATCCAATCGAATTTCGTATTTGTTATAACACGGTAATTATCTTTGCTTTGCTGTATCGTGTGAAAAAAAAACGGTTTAAACAGTTTTTTAGATGTTTTAAAACTTGTTAAAAATTTTTTTAAATCATTGGCACTGAGACTAAAATTTAAAATTTAGGGCTAAAATGCCGATTCACCAAATTTCATAGAGATATTTACTTTATAAACTTTCGTTATTATATTTATATAATTACGCAATTGCTTAACTATATATATATATGGGCTGCCGTCAATAGAAATAAGGCAGATTGACATTTTTAAAAAAATTAATACCTTAACTTTCACAGCTCATATCTCGATGAATTTTGAGGCTATCTTAATGATTTAATAGTCAAAAGAAAGCTTACGATCTAAGCTTTCTTGTGAATATTAAATTATTAGGATAGCTTCAAAACACATTGAGATATGAGCTGTGAAAGTTAAGGTATTAATTTTTTTAAAAATGTCAATCTGCCTTATTTCTATTGACGGCAGCTCATATTATTTTTTTGAGGTCTTCTTTGGTTTGGGCTATCCAGAGAGTATCATCTATATAGACAAGAACTGATATTGAGCATAGCAGACATTGGAGGAAGTTAAGATAAGGCTAGGTTGCTATGATATTTGCATTGTATAGCTAGATAGGTTAGTTGAAATGTT
Organism: Dentiscutata heterogama; assembly: GCA_910591775.1. Lineage (NCBI taxonomy): Eukaryota > Fungi > Glomeromycota > Glomeromycetes > Diversisporales > Gigasporaceae > Dentiscutata > Dentiscutata heterogama. The sequence goes on along the minus strand of CAJVPU010000195.1, from coordinate 7,314 downwards.
CATAATAAGTGGGTTATAGTATATTCTCCAGAAAAGTAGTATTATAGTTTCTCTTTGGTCAATACTATTTTGTACCGAGTAGTAGTTAGTAAGCCCAAAGTTAGTAATGACTTGGTTAGTGCAATCTGTGAGGAGATTGAATAGAATATTAATAAGTGGCTGGAGCATCTTAATTCTGTATAGAGATTTTTGAAACAGGTCAAAATTAACTGAGTCATAGGCCTTGCTCATATCTTGTGAGAGGATTTAGAGCTGGTTGGGGCTATATACAGCATCTTTTATAATGTTGTTAAGAATATGAATTGGGATGAAAGTAGAGTTGCCAGGGAGTGCAACATAATTAAAGAGAGAGAGAATTGGGTATTCAGATAAAATTTTATTTAGACAGTTAGTAAGAAGTTTTGTATAGAGTTTCTTAATATGTTCAATAAGGCTAATGAGTCTTGTGTTGGCTAGGTTGCTATCAAAGATTGGTTTTTTAGAAATTGGATAGATTCTTCCTTCTTTCTATTGTTTAGAAATTGTTTGAGAGAAAAGGCATTAGTTAAGTAGTGCTGTGATGTCTTGTAAAAAGTTAGGTTCTGTATGCTTAAACATTTCATAACTTATTCCTGAAGACCCACAGGCCTTGTTGTTTGACAACTGGCAAAGAGTTTGGAGTACCTCTTCTTGAGTAAAGTCAGAGAGTGCTGTTGTATATCAAGTAGATAAAATATGTGGTTTGGGTTTGTACTCTGTGTGTCAGTGTTCTTCAAATAGGTCTTGATTTATTGGTCGATAGGTTGTCTAGTTGTTAAAGTGTTGTTGGATGTGGTTAAGCTTGATATTACTAAATCTAACAGAGTCTTTTTATTGATTGAGTATATTGTTAAGCATAGCTGTGGGGTTTGATTGAAGTTTTGTACATCTTCTAGAAATAGCCTCTGAGATTTGCTACTGTGTTTGTTTAATATTTTCTAAGTTATATTCGTGATATAACTTTTTCCACTTAGTATTGGCTGCTACTAACCAGTTAGTAATAAGTTAGGATATAAGAGAGATAGAAGGTAATTAAAGATCATGTAGTTGGTTAAGGTGGGAGATAGTAGTGTCATAGTGCTGTGCGACACCCATGTGACTAGTGATTGGGTGTTGATTGAATGTCAGTAATCAGGATGACGATTTAATTAAAAGTCTAAATATTAATACATGAACAATGTAGTAATCAATAGCGATTAGTAATAATCAGTGACGCAAATGTGTATTAGTAACAAATAAATAAAGTATTGATCCTAAAAGAGAGAGAAGGAGATTGAACTTTGAGTTCTTTTAATTATTCTTAGTAAATAAACTGTTGTTATCTCTGTGAATACATATTGGTAGTAGTATCTGGTACAATACATCAGTCATCGTATATTATAGCCAAGCGAGTTAAAGACCGATAGTAAAAGTCTAGTAGTTCACGGAGTGTTGATAAACCACATGACATAAAGGACCTGGTAGACGAAGGTTCCACTCGCAAGATACGTTTAATTTGTGCAGCAAGAAAGGATAAAGGGCATAATCAGTGAAAGTTGTTGTAAATTAATTGCCTCAGTGGTATTTGTTGAGTAAAAGTTGGTATCAAATATTGTGAAAGGAATACAAAAGAACATTATTAATGAAAGGTCCAAATAAATTAGAACATTGAACGAAAATAGCAAATACCTTAGTAGTAAACAAATGAAAATGGAGGGTATTGATCTTTTATTATTGTTGGTGGAAAATGTGGTAAAAATTGTAGTTGAAGTTGTGAATAACTTGAAGTCAAAACAAGTAAAACGACATCGTTATAAACCTCAGCTGTGTTATGTATGCCGACGTAAAGGACATTTAGCTCTTAATTGTCCAGATCAAATAAAGCATGAACAAACAGAACATGGTATAGTGATACCTGAAAACAAAAAAGTGAATGTAGATGAAAACAATAAATGGAAGAAAAAGAAGAATCATATGTATCCAGTTGATAAAATTAAGGATATAAGGCTTATTAGGTTTGGTAATAATAAATATGCGAAAAGCATTCGAAGGTGTGGTGAAAGTGTTAAAACGCATAAGCCAAGAACAAAGGGGAAAACAAATGTTAATTCAGGTGGTCAAGGCAATTTGAAAATAAAAAAAGGAACGAAACTAAAAGACAAATCTGAAGGTTCCAACGAAAAGAGGACATTCAATCGTTATATAAAAGTTGCCAATGACAGATATAAAACAGTCGAATAGAATTTAAAACGTGTAGAAGGTGGTAGTTTATATAAACACTGTGATCTTGGATTATGCGATCGAAATCGAATAGGCAGAGCTGATGATAGACAATTGGCAGCTGAAGGGGAATTAAAATTTGACAAAGAGGTTCTTGACAACTGCTATCGAAGTGATGAGGCGATGGTAATTATGGAAGCACCATTGGATGAAGTAATGAGAATGGATGCGATGATGAGGGGTTTATTAGAATCGTTGACAAAACTGAGTGTGATAGTAATGATGCAGATAATATAAATGGTGAAATCAAGGAGTGCGAAAGGGGTGTTAATGAAAAGCAAGAGGATACAAACAGAAAGGTGATTGCAAATAAAAAGGGAAATGAAGGGGCATATGGAGTGAAAAACAAAAATGTTAAAAACATATTTATATATGATAATGAAACAGCCCATAATGTCAAATCTAATCTAGCATCCAGTGATAAAGATGTTGAAACAGATGAATTTGAGGCATCCATCCATTATCAGAAATCTGCTGACATGAGTAATGCTAATGATGCATTTAATGTTCGAAGTTGTCACCGAAATGGAATAGGAATTGAGCATGCAGCATCCATTAACCACCAAAGATCTGCTGAGGACGAACGTAAAGTGTCTAAATGGTATTTGAAATACGTTGAAGGTGACTATTCGAAGGGAGATAATCACAGTATGACAATAGGGATATTGATGAAAATAAACAGACAATCAGTGAAAGCATCGATTAGAACTATTTTAGGTGTAAACCTAATAAACATAGATTATGTGAAAAAGAAAGGGCTTATCTGGAGACGTTTTAACAATATATCAACTATTGTTAGTACAAGTGATGATGAGATCATTGGATGTGTTCCTGGTGTTGAAGTTGATATTGACAGTATTAAAGTGGTTCAAAAGTTCCATGTGAAGCGTGGATTTTGTTGTAATGTTATTCTTGGAATGCCGTGGGTTATAAAAACAAGGTGTAGTTTTGAATAGAAGGATGGAAAATGTCACTGTATGATTCGATTTGGCTTAGAGAAAGCAACATTCATGATCTCTGATAAAAGCATAGATGAATATATGAATAAAGGTAGTATAATAAAGAATGATGATCAAAGAAAAAATGAATTTGTAGATGTTAGATGTATTAAAGGTAAATTGACGGAGAATGATGGTGCTGGCGAAGAGAAAGAGAAAGTAGTGATGGAAAAGACAATAATGTTGTGAATGTAAGGTGTGTAGTAAACGTATTGGAGGATAATGAGGCTGAGTTTGATTATAATGGGGTGAAGCTGCAGATGGCAGAACAAATGAATCTGGAAAAGATTACCATGAAGGTAAAATTGAAAATGAAAAAGATGAACAAAAGGCATTTGTTCAATGTCAAAGCCTCGGGAAAATGAATTGTGATAATGAAACACGTGATCACAAGTGTGATGATAAGAATAAACGATGCATTGGATTAGGAGGAGCATCTATGAGTCATCCAAGCACTATATGAACATTGAATAGCATGTTAAAGGCTAAACGTAATGTGAATAATTTTGTAAGGTTAAATGGTGTAAGCTGCTAAAGGGTGAAAACAAGTAGAAAAGTCATGAATAATGTGTATACGAGTTAGTTGAAAGTGTATTGAGAATTGACAATGCGAAAGTTAAGGTGATGAATACCTTGAGATTTGAAAGTAATAAAAGTTTTGATAAAGATAGTAATGATCCAAAAAAGCTGGACACGTTGTGTGTTGGTGAAAATGAAATTCAAAAGTTTAATTGTAGCCGATAGTATTTGAAAATATTGGAAGGAAGAGATTTTTCAAACGACTATATTTAGACTATGTGATTGGGAATGATGGACTAGTTAGTGCAGTATTTGGTAGTCGTTTTGAAGTGAGAAAACTTGGTGGGATGGATATAAGTTGTTGTAACTTCAGGAACGAAGTTACTGGGGTTCTAGCTTATGTCATGGTGCTGCGTAACACCCATGTGACTAGTGATCGGGTGTTGATTGAATGTCAGCGATCGGGATGACAATTTAATTAAAAGTCTAAATATTGATGTATGAACAATGTAGTAATCAATAGCGATTAGTAATAATCAGTGACGCAAATATGTATTAGTAACAAATAAATAAAGTATCGATCCTAAAAGAGAGAGAGGGAGATTGAACTTTGAGTTCTTTTAATTATTCTTAGTGAATAAACTGTTGTTATCTCTGTGAATATATATTGGTGGTAGTATCTGGTACGATATATCAGTCATCGTATATTATAGCCAAGCAAGTTAAAGACTGATAGTAAAAGTCTAGTAGTTCACAGAGTGTTAATAAACCCCGTGACAGTAGTGTTGTAGTAGATGCAGGTTTGGCTATTGGTTTTAAATGAGTGCTTGGCTTGTCTTGTAATGTTGCCAAGTTTCTTGAGGCTATAATAAAGTTGTGTAGCTTTGAAAGAGAAGGTGAGATAAAAGTTGCAGACTGTGAATTTTTGATTAGGTATGTGGTGAAGTACAGCAGTAATAATACTAGTTTAAATTTTATGCTATGTGGTTTTGAGGGTTTCTGAGGTCAGAGTAGAAGAGGGTATATAGTGTTGCTGAAGGTTAGTATTAACTTGATTTATGAAGTTTTTACATTTTTCTTTGTTCATGCATTTGTAGTTAAAAATTCTTCTCTTGGTCTAAGTTTTGTGTCTGGACTGTCCAGTTGCAGCAAAGAAGAAAAGCCAATGGGAGATTAGAATTTTGTGATTTCTTATAGTGCTAGTATTGGGGTTATCAGTATCGTAGTTAGTGAGGTATTGGGGAATTGGTTGGTAAACCCAAATGTAATTAATTTTACTACTAAGATTAGCTCTGTACCAGGTAGGAGCTAATTTGTGAGAGTGTGAGCCAGGTTATATTAGATATTTTTTTTTTTTTTTTTTTTTTTTTTTTATTCTTTGATAGTCTTGTTGGTGCTACAATACAAATATTTACATGATGAAATCTGTCTTAAGAACTAAAACCTATTTCTAGTAAATGCATTTTGCAATTACAAGCCTGGTATCACCCGGCTACAGATACTGCGCCCAGATATGACTTGTCGCACTGACTTATATACGTGTCAGGAGACCTTGTTAGCCTGTCAAGAACTAATCTCTTCAATCTTTCTTTCTTTACTAAGAGTACAAGAAAGTAAAATTCTGTATTACCAATACAGAACCAACATTAAGAAGCAAAAAGAAAACTAAACCTAAAAAAAATAACATATAAACAAAATAGGAATCAAAACGGAAAACAAATAGGAAACAGGGGAATATATAAAAAGAAAAACAAAGAGAAAAGCCTCTACAGGCTAACCAATCCACCTCTATCAAGAAGCAGTTTGTGGTCAAATAATAAAAATTATATAACTAATCCAACTATAGTATATCTTGACTGTAAAGTTTCACTTTATCTAAAATCTTCTTTCTAATATATGACCAAATCTGGATGTAAAATAAATAGAAGGTCCCGGTCCTCTGTAGGTAGCACTATGTTTATTGTTATGATCAACCTAAAACACATGGTTGCAATCCACCTGGTTGTCCAGATTTGAAAGAAGTAAACAATACTGATCTTCTGACAGGGGTAAGCTGTTTTGCCCACTTTTTTTGAAAATTTTGTTAAAAGCACAAGTGGGTAATAGCAAAGATAATAGGCCAGGATAAACACCAAAACAAGTGTAAAAGTTTATGTTATATAGAATAGTATATTTATTCAAGTTTTTATTCTTGCACTTGCTCCGATATAACTTGACAAAAACTTTCTTGGTTGTTACCAAAGCTACTTGTTCGATAGCTCTATAGACTTCTACCGAAGAGCCAACCTACAAGAAGCTGTCTTTTTCAACTCTATTTTATAGTGCTTACATGCAATCTAAAACTCTTGAACCCAGATGCTATTTGGCAAAGTTTTATTATGAAAAAACATACTAACTATACAATGTTCATAGGTTGGTATTAGTTGAATTTTTGGTGCAAGGAATCATTAGAAAGAGTTGTATGAATGATTGTATATATGTTAGATATTGAAGAAGCTTATATTTGATTAATTGTAAGTAGGTGTTATCTATAGAGGCATTAAAGTTTCCTAATGTAATTAGAAGAATGTTTTGTGCTATAGCCATTGGATGATAGTATTTTGTATCTAAGCTGTGCATCGTTATTTGGCAGGTAAAGAGAAATGATGCAGAATTTGAAGTCATTTTTAAAGAAAAGGTCAATTGCTATGGCATAATCTAGAACTGTAAGAATTTTGTGAATGTGAGAGGATAGGTAGTTGTGGATCATGATGGCTGTTCTAGTACAAGAGCTGTCAGTACATGACTAGTAATAGATATAATATGGCGTTTTGTACTGCTTGTAGTATACTGTTTCTTTGGAAAGTTTGGTTTTTGTTAGGCTAATAATGTTGAGATTATGCTGTATATAGTAGTTTTCTCATGTTTTTTTTTTTAGTATTTGTATTAAGTTCTTCTATATTGTGTGTGCTGATAGAGAGTGTAAGAGGGTAAAGTATATTAATAGTATTAATTAGGATAAGTTAGTCATAAAAGTGTTTATTAGTGTCTATTGGTGATGTTTTGTTTAATAAAGAGATGTTGCTTGTGTTTGTTGAAGTTATATTAGTAGTATCCTGGGTATTTTCCTTTGTAGAAGCTATTGCAGATAGTGTAGAGGGCTTGATATTGTCTGTGATAGAGGCCAGGCTAGCAAAGGTTTGGACAGTGCTAGGGGTGTTGAGGTGTAATACTCTTGCTAAGTTGTTAAATATGCTTCAGTTAAGGGTAGAGAGAAATGGAATTTTAAGCAGAGTGTCAGGTATTGTCCTGATAGTGTAGAATTGTCTTAGTTTTTTTATAGTTGGTATAATTTCAGCTTGTTGTTAGATTGGGAGTAATATGATAACTTCATGCACAGTAGTGTTCCTATGAACCTGAACTGAACTGAACTTTGGTCAAGTTCAGGTTCAGGTTCAGTTCAATCAGGTTCAGTATTGAACTTTTAAGTCAAGTTCATGTTCAGTTCAGGTTCAGTATTGAACTTTTAAGTCAGGTTCAT
>CAJVPU010000194.1:0-21289 GCA_910591775.1 Dentiscutata heterogama | reverse complement strand
CTTTTGATACTACTATGGCAAGTCGTGAAACTTTACTAACAAATAAATTTCAAGATAGCGAAATTTGAATATTTATTGTCATGGATGTTTGTGAAATCCAGATCATCGTGAAATTCTAATTTTTAAAATTTTTTGGGATATATTTTTTTAGGCTTTTTTTTGAATCCAGACTAGTATTTAGGGTTAGGGTTTATAATAAAAGAGTATAAGTAGGTTTTGTTAGGGTTGTGAGGGCTTATATTTTTTAATTAAGGTCTTAGATTTCACGATGATCCGATTTCACCATAATCCGCGACATTTATTACAAATTATCTAGCCAATCATAAGAGAATTTGATGTCCAGATGTAATTTTGCCTGCATTAAGCTTAATGCGGGCCAAAATTTGAAACAATACCCCCGATTATTAAATCAGATGGATTTTTTTAAAATATTAGATATTTGTTTCAATAAAAATGTGTCCACTTTTAGGTACACAACCTTATTTTACTAATCCCGGTTTTATAATACTAGATTTATTCAAAAAGCCTTTTTAGTAATATTACATCTAAAAATAATTTAAGAATTCTTGTCTGGTTTAATAATACTACCCTTATTAGTATTATCCGTGGTCTTGTCTTAATAATGAAGGATCAACATTTATTGGAGGACAAGTTTCATACGGAGTATTTGTAACAATCATAGAATTTAGGAAATCATTTCCTAATTGTTTTTGATCGAAGTTACTACAATTAATGACTTTTTCGATTTCATTTCTCCTTTTTTTAATTCTTTAATATTTTATATGCGGTGTCACAATAATGTTTCATTTTCATAACACGACCTTTGACCTCGGGAAAATACATTAAAAATTTTGGTACATTGTATCTTCCTAAGGAGCCAGATTTTAAAATGACTGCCATATCTATCACAAAATTACAGTTTCCTCGAATCTTATTTAAAATAGCTTTTTTCTAGTTGTTTTGAAAAGAATTTCAAAATATTATAATTTTAATAAAAAAAATATAAACATATTCTTAATAGTATAAATTTTCTCGAGTCTCAACTGAATAACTTTTTTAGTTATTTTGAAAAGAATTTTGAAATTTTATAATTTAAAAAAAATAATATACTCTTAATATAAATTTCAAAGATGACTGAAATCAATACAGCGATACCAATTGAAGAATCATCTGGCATAAAGCTTGATCCGGAAAAAGAATCATCTGGTATAAAGCTTGATCCGGAAGAAGAATCATATGGTATAAAGCTTGATCCGGAAGAAGAACGAATTTTAAAGGATCAGATTGATGTTCCTGAAAGAAAAGAATCATATATTACTTTATACCGATTTGCTACAAAACTTGATTGGATAATAATGTTTATTGGGTTAGTGTTTTCAATGGTCACAGGGGCTGCCATGGTATGTGTATAATGCTTCATTTTTTACGCAATTTATATTTCTAAAATTCTCAATTTTATGATATTTCATATAAATTGGCAGCCTCTAATACCGACCTTTGTCGGAAATATGATCGATAATTATGCCCGTTTTCAAAATCACTCTATAAGTATTATTGATTTTAATGAAAGTGTAAACCACCTTACAGTAATTTTTGTATGCATCGCCATTGTCGTTTTTGTTGCTACATATATATCTATAGCTACTTGGGTATATACTGGTGAAAGGTAATATTTTTTATATAATATAATATTAACATCATATTTGTTCGAAATTCAAAAATAATACTCGTAACTTTCAGAATCGCAAGGCAAATCCGTGAACAATATCTTCACGCAGTTCTTAGACAAAACATAGCATATTTTGATAAATATGGCTCAGGTGAAGTTGCCACTAACATTACTTCTGGTATACATTTGATACAAGATGGTATCAGTGAAAAAGTTTCTCTCTCTTTTCAAGTAAGCTTATGTATACATAAAATTGTGTTTTTATTTTTATTTATTAATTTATCTTTATTTATTTATTGCTTTTTTTCTTTTACCATCATTTTTGTATATTGTTTCATCTTTTACTTGCTTTTTAAGTATTTTATACAATTCATCACATCATTCATTATCGCGCTTATTATAAATTGGAAAATAGCACTCGTGATAAGCTATATTGTCTTTGTTAATATTATTATTGGTATTTTAATGAATAAATATGGCACAATTTTTGCGATAAGAAGTTCGAGCCTCTATTCTCGTGCTGGAAAACTCGCTGAAGAAGCTATTTCGACCATCAGAACTGCGGTGGCCTTTGGTGCTCAAAAGAAACTTTCTAAGCTTTATGATGCTTACTTAAGTGATGCAAAAAAAGAGGGGTATAAAAAATCTTTGATGCTTGGTTTTGCTATTGGTGCAATGTCCTTTAGCATTTATGCAGCTCATTCTTTAGCCTTCTGGTTTGGCTCTACACTAATTCTTAATAATGAAATAACTTCCGGACAAGTACATGTTCTTTTTTCTTTCCTCAGCTGCTAATTCATTTAAAGTCACTGATTAATTTAATTTATTTTTTTTTAAAAGGTCATTAATATAATCTTTCTGCTTTTAATTGCATCTACCAGTCTTTCTAATTTTTTTTTCGACATTCGGGCTCTTAGTATTGCTACTGGCGAAGGTTCAAAAATATTTGAAACTATTGATCGTATTCCGTCAATTGATATAGCTTCTGACATAGGCGATAAGCCCAAAGACGTTGTTGGCCATATTCAACTTAAAAATATAAATTTCATTTATCCGACTCGCCCTAATGTTAAAACTTTGAATAATGTATCATTGGATATTGTGCCTGGTACAACGGTTGCTCTTGTTGGTTCTTCAGGTTCTGGTAAAAGTACGATTGTGTCTCTCATACTTCGCTTCTATGATCCGCTTTCTGGTGGTGTATTTCTTGATGGATTTGATATTAAATCTCTTAATTTAACTTGGCTTAGAAGACAAATAAGCCTTGTAAGTCAAGAACCGGTACTTTTTAAAACTACTATTGCTGAAAATGTATCTCACGGATTGATTGGTTCTATTTATGAAAATTTATCTGATAATGAAAAACGTGAAAAAATTGAAAATGCTTGTAAGATAGCTAATGCTCACGATTTTATTATGAACCTTCCTGATAAATATGAAACCATGGTTGGTGAACGTGGAATTTTATTATCTGGTGGTCAAAAGCAACGTATCGCAATTGCCCGTGCTATTATTAAAGATCCAAAGATTTTATTACTCGACGAAGCTACTAGTGCTCTTGATACGCAGAGTGAAGGTATCATTCTAGATGCGTTAGAAAAAGCCTCAACGGGTCGCACAACTATAGTTATTTCTCATCGTTTATCCACTATTCGCAATGCGACAAAGATTATTGTAATGAATGAAGGTATTATTGTGGAATCAGGTACACACAAAGAGCTCATGGATAAAAAAGAGTTTTATTCTAAACTTGTTGAAACTCAACAGATTCAACATGCTTTAAAGGATGAAGAAACCCTTAATATATTGAATTTATTCCCAACTCCACCGGAAGATGAAGTTACTACATCGTACACTATTAAGGAAAATGAAGATCATCAGACTAACAATATCTTAATTTATCAAAAATCTGATGTTGAAATAGGATTGAAACATAACGATCACAATTATACTTCTTGGGAATTGTTCAAGAAGATAGCAATCATCAGTAAACCTGAATTACTTATGCTTTTCGTAGGTATAATAGCAGCATTCATTAATGGTACGTTGAAAAAAAAAATTTTAAATGTTGTATGGTAGCCCTTTACAGGCTAAAAAAAGTTGGACTATTTAATTTTAGGTGGCATATACCCACTCTTTGCTATTATCTTTGGTAATATTGTTCAAGTTTTCTCAAACACGGGAGATAATTTACGTTATGAAGCAAATTTCTGGGCTCTTATGTTTTTTATATTTGCTTTAATAATCCTTTGTGCAATTTCCATCCAAAATATTGCTTTTGGATTTTCAAGTGAAAAGCTTACCGAAAGAATTCGATCTATGTCTTTTGCTTCTATTTTACGACAAGATATTTTCTTCTTTGAAGAAGAAGATCATAGTGTAGGTGCTTTAACTAGTCATTTATCATTAGATGTAATTCACATTAATGGATTGGCTGGTTCAACATTTGGAAATATATTACAATTAACTGTTACAATCTTTGCTTCTGTCTTATTGTCTCTTATAATTGAATGGAAACTCGCTTTAGTCTGCTTATTTTGTGTACCTTTATTGGTTGGTTCTTTAACATTGAGTAAAAAAATGATAAATGGATTCCAACAAAAAACTAAAAAAGCTTATGAAGATTCTGCGCAAATAGCTAGTGAAGGTGCTAATAATATTCGAACAGTTGTTGCTCTTACTCGTGAAGATGATTTATGGAAAATATATCATCATTCACTAGACGTACCCATGCGTCAAGGTTTTAAAAATGCTTACTTGGAATCCACTGTCTTTGCTTTTGCAAACTTTACCAACTTTTTAGTAAGTGCTGTAATATTTTGGTACGGTAGTAGATTGTTTATTAACAATGAAATTGATCTTGAAAAAATGCTTAAGATTTATGTTGCAATTATTTTTGGATCATCGTCTGCTAGTCGTGTCTTTGCATTAACTCCAGATATTTCCAAAGCAAAAATTGCATCTGCTACTATAATTTCATTATTAGAACGTGTTCCTTTAATTGATACATGGCATCAAAATGGTGAAGAGGTTGAAACTGTTAAAGGTCACCTTAAATTCTCTGATGTTCATTTCAATTATCCGACTCGACTTAACGTTCCAGTTCTCCAAGGCTTAAATTTAGAGATTAAACCTGGTCAATATGCAGCATTAGTTGGTCCATCGGGATGTGGTAAAAGTACCACAATTAGTCTTATTGAAAGATTTTATAAAGCAACGAGTGGTTTAATTACAATAGATGAAATTAATATTGCTAAAATGAATGTGAACAATCTTCGAGAGCACATTGCTCTTGTAAGTCAAGAACCATCATTGTATGATATGACTATAAAGGAAAATATTCTTTTCGGCTGTTTGCCTGGACAAGATATTACTCAAGATGATATAGAAAATGCATGTCGAGAAGCAAATATTCATGATTTTATTGTTGGATTACCTAATGGTTATGATACAAATGTCGGTGGAAGAGGAATACAACTTTCTGGTTATTATATTAAATATTGGTTTGAACAATCTTTTAAAGAGTTTTATGACATTACTAACTCGTTTTTCTTTCAGGTGGTCAGAAGCAACGAATTGCTATTGCCAGAGCACTTATTCGAAATCCAAAAATTTTATTACTCGATGAAGCAACATCAGCTTTAGATTCGGAATCAGAAAAGGCTGTACAAAAGGCACTTGATGCTGCTGCTCGCGGGAGAACAACCTTAGCAATTGCACATCGATTATCAACAATTCAACATGCTGATATTATATTTGTTATAAAAGATGGCAAAGTTTATGAACAAGGCACACATCAAGAATTATTAAAACTACGGGGGATTTATTATACAATGGTACAAAAACAACACTTGGGAGAATAAAGATTAAATGCATACTGTATTAATAAGTCCCGATCACTACGGGATTATTTAGAACCATTTTCACTTACTGCCTTTGTATAGGAAGTTTGGTTTAATTTTAATTCCTAGAGTAACTTACACCTGCTAATTATATTGCTTTAAAAAAATTATAATCTATGTTTATAAACATGTGTTGAGAGAGCATCACGCATATATATGCGAATTGAGTTTCAATGAATAATGCTGCAGTTAGAGGATATCAACTCACAAGAAATAAACATTATCATTAATTAGGATTCGATTTTATTACTACTTTTTCGAGCAAGGAAAAGTGCCTGCATTTATATATTTTATTTCATAGCATTGTCATTTTTACATATTGTCGCTTATTAGTAATAATTACAAATTTATTCTTTGCAGAAACCTCGATTTTTGCTAAATATGTTTACAATATTGTTGCAATATTGCTACAATATAATTGCAAAATTACAAATGTTATTATATGATAAATATATATTAGACATATGTTAAAATTATTATTATCGTATTTTAAAAAAAAAATTTTTGCCACAAAAAAGCTCGTTCATAATTGTGTAACATAAATTTCCAAATTTGTATTTGATTATGCTATGTACGTATCGGTATCGGTATAATCCATTTGAAGTAAAAAATTACTAAACTAGTTCTACGCCTGTCGATGTGCTGGGATTTTTTTTTCAAGCTAGGTTTTACTCTGTTTAACATTTAGATATTGTTATAGCATTATTAAAAAGTTCATCATTATGTTACAACCGAAATTCTTTACTAACTTTTCTAATAAGTAATAGGCTAGTGCATACCAGAGCCCATCATATTGTGTTTATCATATTATACAGACACATTTGTATGTATATGTTGGTGATTTACATTGCATATATGTCAAATAAGTAAAATTTGTCAAGATTTTTACAAGTGAAGCGTATCAAGAATATAATTTTTGTAACTGGGATATAGATAACATTAATAACATGTAGTGAACTATATGCTGTGTGTCAAAGGAATAATACAGTAAAACCTCTATAAGTGCATGCTCTTGGGACAAATTTTAACAATATGCACTTTGAGATCAATAACAAAAAGTGCATTTATAGTAGGCATATATATATATATGAGATGGAACTTGAATGTGCATTTCGAGAATATGCACTTATAGCACTTATAGAGGTTTTACTGTAATAGATTTTGCAACAGAATATTTAGAACTAATGATAGAAATCACTAAAATAGTAAGTTCTGTAATAATACTTGCAATGGAAATTATGACAATTCAAATGTAAACTAACTCATCTTAACAACTTATTGTGGTTATCAAAATAGTAAGCTCTGCAACAGAATTCTTCAGTTGCTCATAATAGAAATCATATTTATTTTACTGCAAACTAACTTATATTAATTATATATTGTAGTCACAGAATAGTAAGTTCTATAACAGAATGATTTACAGTAAATTATAATAGAAACCACAACAATTACAGATTAAATCAATAAGTATTAGGTGTATATCGAGAGACAAGTTTCCTGATATATACCTGATAGTTTGATATAGATTTACCTAGACAGTATATTGGTAAGATATCGAGATGTAGATTGATATTAATAACATAACAGCACAATATTGTGATACTCTGATATTTTACTTTTAGCATTCTGAGCCTAAAAATAAGATATCAGGATATTCTAATATTTTGTTGTTATATTGCTAATATCGATCTACTACTCAATATCTTACCAATATGCTGCTAATTTAATTTTGAGATTCAGCAGATATTTAGTGAATCTATAAATATACATAAAGAAACTTGTCTCCCAGTATGCACCTGATATTTATTGATTCAACCTGTGAATTCTAATACAAACTATCTCAAATTTAACTATTACTAAATAGCAATTAAGTTTTATAATAGATTTTTTTATAGTAATTTGCGATAAAAAATAATAATTTCTATGCAAATTGTTTTATTTTAACCAAATATTATAGTCATTGGAATAGTGAGTAAGTATTTTGGTTCAAAATTTTTTTTTAAACTATGTAATATATTTAACCATATTCAATAAGTATGAAAATTATTAGTATAAGTTTCTATTTAGTTGAATTTTAATTAATTTATATTATCATAGCTATAAAGCTTAACTACAATATGAGGTCTTTGTACTGCTATCATAGTTGTAGTTCTTAATCACTAAAAATATAGTTCTTGTACTGCCTGTAGGTGCCTAATCACATCATGAGGTTTTTGTGTTGCTATTGCAGCCACAAAGCCTAACAACTTGAGATCCATGTACTGTTATCATAGTTATAGTACTTAATCATTGAAGATAAGATTCTTGCAATAGCTATAGAGCCTAATACAATATAAGGTTCTTTCACTCTATCACCTAATTACAATATAAGATCTTTGCACTACTATCATAGTTGCAGAGCTTAATTGTTGAATATAAGTTTTTGCACTACTTGTGGCAGCCATAGAACTTAATTATTACATAAGGTTCTTGTAGCCAAAAAGCCTAATTACAATATGAGGTCTTTGCACTGCTATTGTAATTAAGGTGCTTAATCAAACATGAGGTTCTTGTACTGCTTGCATAGCTATAAAGCATAATTATAATATAAGATCCTTGCAGCCATAGAGCCTAATCACAGCGTAAAATCCTTGTATTGCAATTGTAGTTTCAAAGCTTAATCACCAAACAGGTTTTTGCAGTTGTAAATCTTAGTCATATGAGATCCTCACACTGCTATTATATCCATGGAGCCTAATTACAACATGAGATTCTCATGTTACTATCATAATTTTGGAGCTTAATTGCCAAGTATAAAGTTCATGCACTAACTGTGGTAGTCATAAAGCCTAATCACAGCATGAGTTTCTTGCATTACTATTGCAGCTACAAAGCCTAATTACAACATGAGATCTTTGTACTATTATTATAGTTTTAGAGCTTAATTGCCAAATATAAGGGTCTTGCACTGTATTATCTATTTCAAATAAGGTAAAGTAAGTTAAGATTGTATTGTAACTCTAAATATAGTTAATTTTACTACTATATCTAGAGCTCTGCTATGTAGAAAAGGAAGAAGAAGTGTAAGTAGCAAGATTATACTTGTTGTTAAAGAAAAAAAATTGAAGGAGTTTAAATTTATTAGAAGGAAGAGTATTGTATTTATAGTAGTGTTGAAGTCACCAAGAATAATAGAAAGTAAATTGGAAGGATTGCTTGCTAAATTAATTATATAAAAAGATTTTTAATTTTTAATTTTGCAGTTAAGTTGTTGCTAGGTAGATAGATAGAGATAATATGAAATTTGAAATTATATTTGAAGAAGAGATCTATGAATATTCAGGGTAGCTATTAATTTTGTAAATATAGGAAGTAAGATAATTTCAAATTATAATAGCAGCATCTAAATTCAAGTTTCAGGTTGGTATAACCCAATTTGGAGCACTAGTTGTAAAATGAAAATTGGTTGATCATTTATCTGGTAGCAAACAGGCCACCAACTAACAAAAATCTAGTCAAGTAGATATAAAAGATGTATATTATATTTAGATGAGTAGTTAATAAAAGAATATATTTTATAATATATTTATGAATTAAATATTTTATTTATTGGCAAATTTGGTGTTTTTGTTCCAAAAAAACTATAAAGCCTTTATTTATAATTGTTAATTTTAGTATTTATATTCATAAGAATCTTCTATACTCTAAAAATCATTAATAAATCCAACATCAGTCTTATAGCCAAGATTATTAAGATCTACTATTTCATCTAAATCATCTTAATCTTTCAGATCTCGTATATCTGAAATATTCAGCAGATCTGATATATCTGGAATATCCAGCAGATCTGGCATATTAGATGTATTAAGCCAATCAGCAATATTGGTCAAAAGGTCTAAATTTGGAGATACCCAAAATCATAGAGACATGTGTTTACTTTAGATCATATTTCTGGTTTTACAATATACTGCATCTAAATAATATTGTCTAGTATAGTAATTTATATTGCAGATCATAATAAAATTAGATCATTGTGAAATTTAAAGATCTCAATTTAAATATATAACACAGGATGAATCAATGAATAACAGGTATATATTGGGAGATAAAGCTTCTGATATATACCTATTATTCTACCATAGATCTGCCAAATGACTGTAGCATATTGGTAGCATATTGGTAGCATATAGATTAGATATCGGGAGGTAGATCAATAATGGTAACATAATAGTAACATACTGGGACATCTCAGTATCTTACTCTTAATCTATATAGTGCTAAGAGTAAGATACTGGGATGTCCTAGCATATTACTCTTATGTTGCCATTATCAATCTACCTCCCAATATCTAATCTATATGCTACTAATATGCTATTGATATGCTACAGTTATTTGGCAGATCTATAGTAGAATAATGAGTATATATCAGGAGATTTGTCTTCTGATATGTATCTATTATTCATTGATTCAACCTGTGTAAGCTCTACCAAAATCTACCTATACTCTTTTTTTAATAATTCTAATCCAAACCCTAACTTAAATATAAAAAAAATCTAATAAAAAAGGCTCAAAAAAAATTTAAAATCATATATAAGTTTAATTTCATTATGATTTAATCTTATTATAATCTGCCACAATCTATAACATTTTTTATATAAACAAAATTAAAAATCATGTGTATTATAAAAAACTGATTTATATTATTATTAAATATAGTAAATAAACAAAAAATTTTATAATTTAAAAGTGCAATTTTGCTATAATATTGTGAGCTCTAAAATCTGGACCACTTTTAGCAGCACAATTCTATCAAAGACACAGAAATAAATACAATTTATTCAATTTATTAGATATAGAGTTTCTATTTATTATCTATTTATCTATTTAACTATTAGATATTCAAATCTGAATTTATTCAGATATCTATTTTACTATTAATATCTGGATAATTATCTGAATATTTGTTGTTTTTTTTTTGGTATTAAAATGAGGTCTTGTTTATATCTTTATTGGTCAATTTATATAAGTAATTATATAAACTATATAAAACTTAATCTGTACAAAGACAAATAAATATAAATCATATACAAGAATAAGAGCTCAAACTAAAAGCTCAAACTAGTACTTGGCACAATCAAACAAAAATTTAACAGTCAAATACTTGTTAATGCTTATATTTAAATCAGATGTCAAACAATTGCAAATTAACCAAAGCTATATATATACTATTAGTTAATCTACAATCATTTGATGTCTAACTTAATTACAATTATTAACAAGTATTTGACTATGAAATTTTTGTTTGATTGTGCCAAGCACTAGCTCAAACTAAAAGCTAAGACTAAAAGCTTGGGCTAATTATTTGTGATCTAAATCTATTAGAGTGATCAAGACTCACCTAGGTTTGGATTGTTAGAATATTATTAGTAAATATATTGTATTTGATCCACAAAGTAGACCAGGTATTAAGTTTAAGAGTGGCTTGTTCTAGAGGAGAGCAAGTATTAGATTCAAGGTATAATTGGTTAGCAGAATTGCAGAGGCAGTTGTAAGTATAGTTAATTTCTTTCTTTATTGGAGAAGAGTAAAGAGTATTGAAATATTGATTAGTAGTTGGAGTGAAGAGAGATTTGATGAGATTTTTTCTATTGGGAAAAGTTTGTATAGTATAGAATCTTTATATTGTTATAAAGTTGGTAAAAATATTAAGTTGTAGTTTAATAATAAGTTTGAAGGTCTAAGAATTTGATTAGAGAAATCAGTGTAAGGCTTTGAGTGTAGAGTGAAGAGATAATAGATAAAGTTAAGAGAGTTGAGGATAAAAGGCAAGATATGAGAAGATAGTATGTATAAAATTATTTAGTTGAGATAAAAAAAGATCAAGGTTAAAGTTGGATAAAGTGTTGTATATAGTAGAGTTAATAGTTTGGATTAAGGTATAGCTAGAGCAAGTAACCAGTAAGAAGAGGAATTTGGGTTGTTACAAGAGAAGCAATTGGGAGATGTAAATAGATAGGGATATATATTGTGAAAATATGCATATAGGTAAGATATTAAATAGCATTTTGATTTTAAAAACTTTTAGATGGTTTAGTTTGGAGTTAGTAAAGTTATAAGAAGTTTTTTAATTATTGTTAAGGTATAGCCAGGAGGCATTCTAGTTGACTAGTAGGAGAAATATGACTATTTTTAGGTATGGTGTTGAGAAGACCATAAGGCTATATTGTATACATTATGTATATTTTTAATAAATTGTCAAGTAGGGCTATGGCAAAGTTGTTTTTCTATAATAGAGTAAAGTAGGAGTTGTAGATGTTAATATAATTGAATAATAATAAGGAAGAGCTAGAATAGTTGTTGGTAAGAAAGTCAGTGAGGTTATTAAAAGTATTGTTAAAGTAAGCCTAAACTTTGTGAAGGAAGAGTTGGATATTAAAAGCTTTTAGAATATTGAGGAGTGTATACCAGATAGGACAGAAGTTAAACTTGAAATTTTTGGTAGAGTGAGAGAATAGGGTTAGAGTTTGTTGTATTTAGATATAACTAATTGTAAGTTAGTAAAAATTTAAAAGCTGGAGTTGTTTAGAATGGTTGTATATCAGAATCCCGACACACAAAATCCTGACACACAAAATCCCGGCAACAAAATCCCAATACACAAAATCCCGACAAATTAAATTCCTAATTTTAATATTTTTAGGATTTTAATTTGTCGGAATTTTGTGTATCGGGATTTTGTTGCCGGGATTTTGTGTATCGGGATTTTGTGTGTCGGGATTCTGATATACAACCGTTTAGAATAGTTGAGATAACAGATAAAATTGCTAATAATTCAGTTTTATAAAAAGAAGGCTAGTTTGTAATTTGATCAGAGAAGCTTTATATAACTTGGTCATCATAGATTTGGATCTAGCCAATGTCTATAGAGCATTGGTTAGTACCAAGTTGTTTGACAGAGCTGTCTGTATAAAAGATAAATTAATGCTGAGAAAGATTAGCTAGTACAATTTGGATAAGCTATGAAGAAGCATCATTGTTGTAAAAGATAGTATGTATAGGTGAATCAATGAGGTTGATTGAAGGTATGGATAGTATCTTGATAGCTTTTTTGAAATTAGTAGATTAAATAAGATCAATATAGTTTGCATTGAAATTGAGTTGTTTATTAGCTTCTTTCTTCCTAAGAATTGAGTAAAAAGAATAGCAGATACTTCAAGTATGCAACAGCTAGAAATCTGGTTAAAGTTAAGATTGTAGCCATGGCAGAGTGTACAAGTAATAGAGGTAGTGAATAGAAGTTGGGGTGAAGGTGTTAATATTGTGTTGCTAGTTAGTTATAGAAATAATATTAGTTTTAAAAAATGTTTTGCAAATTTAACCTATTATGATGTTTTTATTGTAGTAGGATAAAATCTAAGGTTTATTAGTTTTAGAGATATGGTTAGTTTAATATGCAAAGAGATTAAGATCTTTGAGTTAAAAATGTGATAAAATAATACAAAGTAAGTTGTTATCATGAATAGTGGTTTCAAGATAGATAAACTAGATAGGTTTTTTGCTTTTAGAAATATGTAGAATTCTTGAAGGTAAATAGTGCCAGTCTAAGAGAATATTGTTGTTAGCTAAGCAGAGTTGTTCTAAGTAAAGAATATATTTGTATCAGAATTGTTATTTAAAAGTATTATATTTGGAATAGTTGAAAAGAATGTTTTTAAGTAGAGTATTACTATTAGTAATTGTTTTGGGCCAAGAGAAATTAAAATATGCATAAATAGGAGTTTGTAGATAGTTAAAGAGTTGTATAATTTAAAAGTAGTTGTGTATTTGTTTAGACCATCAATAATAGAATGAAAATATTGTAAAATATTAGTAGTTGACCAAAGATTATTTTGAAATTGCTAGAGTTAAATATGAGTTGTAATGCCAAGAGTAGAGTTTTTATTAATATGGTTGAGAAAGTTACTAATATGGTGTTGTAGTTGTATATTTCAAATATTGTAAATATTATAGAGATTATGATTGAGGTGAGTACTATTGAAAGTAAAATGAGAAAGATATGCTTTTTGTTTAGCTATTGTAAGATATTTACTTAAAATTTTGTTGTATCTAAATAAGGGAATTATGATGTTGTAAAGCTAATATTCAATAGTTGATATAATAACAGTATTAATAATATAGATAATTTAGGATTCCAAACAATACTAAAGAGGTCATATTTGAAAAATAGTTAACAGAGATTAAAATTTTGCAAAATTAAGCAATTTGATTGGCTAAAAAATTTTTTTCAATCAAATTGTATAAAAACTGCTAATAGCTTAAATATAATCTCTGTTAGTATTGTTGGGGTCTTGGTAATTTGTTTGTCAGTTATATCTTTGATATTTGCAATATTGGCTAGTTGGATAGCCTCATCTTGGATAAGTTTAATTTGTAACAATTGCTTGTTGTTGAGAATAAACTAACAACCAAGAAATTTGAAGGGCCAATAAGAAGAAATTGATTGTAAATTAGAGTTAAGAGAAGAGATATTGAAGGAGAGTTGTATAGTTATAAATAAAGATTTGGTGAAATTAACTTGGATGTTAGCCATGGAGTAGAAGGAGGAGGCAGTTTAAACAATTTCTTCAAGTTGTGTTTTGGAATTAGCAACTCATAGAGTATTATCCATATATGTGAGAACTGATATGGAGATATTAAGGTGGTTTGTGAAGTGGTAATTAATATAATTGTATATATTTTCAAATTTGAATAAATTGTTAGAAATTGGATCAGATAATATCTGGCATATGATAAAATATATTTATATACAATGATTATGATATAATTTATATTAAAAAAAATTTGTTAAATAAAAATTATATTTATTAAATATACAATAATTGCATCACGTATTTTAAATCAATTTATTACTTATTACTGATGCAAATAAGATTATTTTAATATTTCTTATCGATTTTTATAAATAATTATCATCACTATTATTAGTTATTGAAATTAAAATCAGCAATCTTAGTTTACAAATCAAGAATATAAATACTTATTTACCATTCCATAGTGTACTTCAAAATAATATAAAGAAAGATCTTTGTTTTGGAATACATGAAAGATTTAATATTTAAAGCACCTTCAATACTAATAATCATGTTAAAATCTTCTTTATTGTTAAGGCAATTAATAGAAAACTTTTAAAAAAGATTTAGTTCCATCTTAAAATCTTGAAGTTTTTTTTTTTTTTACAAACATGTTTAGAAGTAACCTAAATTATTTCATTCACCTTAATTAGCTCTTAATATAAAGAACATTTATTAGTCATTGGAATTAAAATCAGAGCTGATTTACAAATCAAAAACATAAATACTTATTACTATTCCATAATACTCTTCAAATTATTTTATTCACTAATTATTTCATTTATTCTATGACTATAAAGAACATTTATTAGTCAGTCGAGTTAAGACAAATCAAGCCTCCAAACAAACATAATATGTATTTACTACTATTAACTGCTGAGTAATTAATGAGAATAAAATAATTTGAATATATTATGTAAGACTATATAAAGTTAATTAATTGCTGATCCGGATAAGATCAGCACAATTTCTATATTAGAATTTGGGGCAAAATTCCTATGATCTTAACTATATGCTGGAATCTGAGCGGAGTCCAATGATAGGTAATTTTTTTACTAAGTTAACAACTCAAGTCGATTAATTGAAAGTTGTAGAGCTCACTGAGATGCGTAAAATGGTGGTTAGATCATCCAAATCGGCCTAGTGGTTGCTGAGATATCTTCGAAAAACGATTGGCCGACTATGTTAAATTTATAGTTTGTTTACATAGAAATTTACATAGTCAGCCAATAGTTTTTCGAAGATATCTCGGCAACCACTAGGTCGATTTGGATGATCTAACCACAATTAGATGCGTTTCAGTGAGCTCTACAACTTTCAATTAATCGGCTTGAGTTGTTAACTTAATAAAAAAATTACTTATCATTGGACTCCGCTCAGATTCCAGCATATAATAAAAGTTTATATTGTACCCAAAATTTACTATTGTCCCAATATAGTAATTCTGCCGATCTTATCCGGATCATCAATTAATGAATTTTGAATAAAGCGATGAAGATTCATAACACGTTGCTAGTGATAAAAGACAGGTGGTTAGGAAATGCCATATTTATAATAAAAAACGGTAAAGATTGTATGTTACCTTGAAAGAAAACATCACTTCTAAAATATCTGAAAGTTGTTCCAATTGCCCAGAATTGTCAGGGATCGTAAATCCGTCAAATTGGTCCACAAGGTACAAATTATTAACATAGTGCATTGAATAGAAATGGAAAGTTTTTCCTACAGAAGCATAAGTTAGAAATGATAAATACTAATAAAATAACAAAAAACAGACATGTTATGAATTATCATTTACTGTAAATGAGAATTCCAAACGTTTCAGCATTACTAATATCGTTCTCATCAACTCCTTGTTGTCTAAATAGCTGATATAACCGGAATAACCCCAATTGCATCGCTGTTAAATTTAATGATTTTATTAATTAGGGATATAAAAAGTAAGCTCTAACTTCCTACTTACACTTTAAAATTTTCTCCCGATCTTCTATCATTTTTTTATCATCACGTATACAGGCATTGCCCACAACTTCTCCGAACCCTACTTGAAAATCAACACTGTTTACCTTGATTACTAACATGGCATCATGTTCCCATCCTACAGAACGCCGTTGCCCTAATGGTCTTGCTGAATCTTTCTGAACTTTACTATCCCGGTTTTCAACTTCTCCCCTTGTTATCAGTAAATCTTACATCAGCGTCACATAAATATACTTTCAAGAAGTATAGAACATTACAAGAGAAAGCGTACGTTTTCATACGAATAACATTGTTTATGTCTAGGAAAATATCCTCTATGATACGATTTACAATCCTATCTATATAGGCATATTCAGATAATTCGCCATCGTGAAGTGGATTTATAGGTAGTTGAAAACACAGTAAACTATAATAAAATAAGTTAATACAGTATATCCAAAAAAAAACGGACCAAAAAATATATTTACAATGCATTATAAACCAATTTAATCCATTGCGTAGACCATTCTTCAGTAAAACTATATGCATCACGATTGACAATAGACATTTCATCAAATAAAACGGCGACCTTATTCAAATTTACATTGTATTCGTGGTTCTACCACAAAATTCCGAAAACCATTTTCCCGAAAGAACATAATACCGACTAAATTGACCAGCATTATAACTAATGCCGGCTAACTTTGTCGGTATTAGGTCCTTTCGGGAATCTGTCTTTCGGGATTTTGTGGTAAAACCTGTATCCGTATGTTGCTTTAGTGATGCCATCAATATACTTTTTCAGTAACTTATTAACATTCTCATTCATTCCACTACCAGCAGGTAACATTGTCTTCTTCTCAGCCTGAAAAATCAATATTAAGTTTGTTTGTTAAAAATAATACAATCATGATAAATTACGAACCTTTTGCCAATCCGCTTCGAGCCTCATCCATTTTTCTTTAGTAAATATTGATTTAATCGGACTACACTCATTTTCTTCCGGTAAAAAGATAATATTATAACGAGCAATCCCACCAATATTCGTGAGTCCTTGAACAATTGAATCCTGTACAAGAAAAATCTGTTACGCGATCTTATAAATAAAGGAAATATGCATAAAATAGTGAAGACATCAAACCTTTGATGACGACATTTCTCCATGATGCTCACCCACATCCTGGTTTAAAGAGGGATTATCGTTGACAAGCTAACGCAATTCACACGATTATCAGTAATCTCTCTCAATCAAATTTCAAATTATATACTGACTTTTTTTGATGGTGTCCCGTTCTCCTTTTCACGAGTCCGTTTATTTCCAACGTTACTAATCTGAATGTTATCGCATGACGAATTTATAAATTGAATATTTGTTCCTGTATTGATCATCTTTTCGCGGAGAATTTTTTCAACATCAAGCCACAGTTTATCAATATCGCTTCTTGCGTTACGTTGATTCTTTTTCTTGATACAACAAAAAAAAATGCTACATATTAGTTCTATCTACAATACTTTCAGTGTATTAACAATATTCGGCGGTAAGAAAACCATAACAATCAAAAAGATCGTCAGAGGAGTGGCAAAAAGCACACATGCCTCCTAGTTATGGATGTCGCAACCACAACGATCAAAAAGATCTTCAGAAGGACAACGAAAAGTTGTATCTTCCTAGTTGTGGACAACGCAGTCTTCAAAAAGAACACTGCGAAGGACATTCCCATATAAAAAAGTACTTGCCCGAAGATCGGCTAGAAGAGAGCTTGCTTTCCATATTTTTGAAACATCTGAGCTTCGTTGAACAATCGCCTGGAGACTTTTAACAAATGCGTCCGTTGCCTTACTATAAGTTAGTTCTTCAACATCTCCTCTGTGAGAGTCAAACCAGCTTTTATGAAATTGAAAAATAGTCCAGTCCTTAACTGGAGTCTCATCAAAATAACGATAACGTGTGTTGTCATAAAAAATAAAATGAACGCGTTGGTACCGGTATTGATAAAATTAAGGGGTATATTATATAAATGCCGTGATTTTGGGAACATATCACGTAAATTTTCTAATTTTTCGCCAAGATCGAATATGATCATCACCTCCAAAATTTATTTTGACACATGTTTACTACGGCATTTTTAGTTTTTCCCGGCTTTTTGTTTATTTACGATTATCTGTTATTTATGCTTGAGAAGCGTGACATCGTTGTCACAGTGACGCAGTAAGATTCTGCTTATCGTTATGCTAATTTTATTTTAATTATTCGAGGACATAACAGATGAATCAGAGACTCAAGCATTGCTTTTTTTCTTAGGAAATTTTCACATTCACATCGCTTATATATTCCATCTGCAACTTTTTTGCATGTTTTGCAATACAGATGTGAATGGTGATTGCATTCATCACAAACCTTACACACGTGCTTACACCCTTTAAAGATATGCCACTTTTCAAAGTAATTTTGACTTTTTTTATTTGTTGATGTATTCTGATTCTTCATTATTATATTAACAGAAAAATAATATATGTGACTAATTTTTTTAATACGTACATACGTACATGTTTCTTGTCAATCTTGTTACCATTATATAACATTGTGCGTATCATTTTTACTAAAATTTGATTTTCCTACTTTAACACTAGATATGTTTTGAAAATGCCAATATATTTTAGCATGGGCTAGCACATATGTAAACAAACTATATATGGTAAATAAATTGGTGAATGAATATATTTAAAAATCAAATCACAGAAAATATGACTTTATTAATTTTATAGATATACAGTCAGACCTCTCTAAATGCATGGCATTGGGCTAACAAAAAACCTTGCATTTAGAGAGGTATTGCATTTAGGGAGGTAAAAATCTATAAGTAACATATGAGTTGGGACAAAGCCAAGCCATGCATTTAGAGAGATCATGCATTTAGAGAGGTTGCATCTAGGGAGGTCTGACTGTATATAAAAATGGGCTAGGGCAAGCTAAGTAAAAACTTAAGAGTAGTGAATGTTTAAAGTGAGGAATTTCTCAAGCCCTAACCCATAAAATGAGAGTTTCTTCCCACTACTCCATATTATTAGCTAAGCTATCATTATTTTTACTATCTATTCACAAACCAATCTGGTCTAGTATACTAATATAACCATCTTTTTTCTTTATATTTCTTTTATAAAACCCTTGTATAGTTGTCTTTTTAATATTCTCTCCAAGTTTACAAATTTTTATTGCTACTATTAAACATATCTCTTTTATGATAAAATTTTTTTTAGTTTTAATTTAATTAAAAATTTGCTTACATTGATTCTAGTCAATAAGGCTAATACCTACGAATATTAATTAGCCAAGCTAGATGAACTTCTAGATAAGCTTGTATAAGATTGATTTGATACTTTGAAATGATTAGATACACTTTGTTGGTTAGCTTCGATTGGCTAATAATTGTATAATATTAAATTAATCCATTTTGAAGAGCTTTAATAGAAGCATTAACTAAGACAAAATTATTATTGCATGCTTTCTCAATATTATTAATTCTTGTAGCCATGTTATTAAAAAGTTTTTGTGCCTTAAAAGCATAACCAACATCATATAAATTAATTTTTTTGATTTTTGTAGTAAGTTTATTATTAAGCTTAGTATTAATTTTGCCAAGCTCTGCAATAAAAAAAGAATTAATTTCCAATAGGTGTATAGTGAGTTCATTAGTGATTTTAATATTAATTTCTGTGGTAAGTTGCTGTCTGATAAGGTATATGGAAATGCATGTAGTAACAAAAATCAAGTGAATGGTGTTTTTCTTGGCGAATATCATTAGATCTACAAAGACCAAAAATAGTGCAATTTCTAAAATATTGATCGAAGTCATCTATTAACAGAAAAAAATTATTACTATAAATGTATAAATATAGAGTAATCTAGCATATATGCAAATAAAAATCAACCTTAATTTGTATGAAACAGGTGATATAAGTAGATTTATTAGTAAGACAACTATGTTTAAAAAATATTTTTATTATTTTAAAATTAATATACAAAATATTAAAGTTTATTAAATGTTTATTTTTTATTTTTATAGATATTATTAATAAAAGTATAGAAGGATTAACTAAAGATTTTTGGATCCCTTTTATACAAGATCTTATAAATAAACATATAAGTAGTATTGTTTTGCAATAAATCTGATTTGTTGTCTCTGTTGGTAAAGGCCAGAACATATTTTTTTTTTATTTTTTTGACAGTCTTGTTGGAGCTTAAATACAAAATTTTATAATGTAAAATAACAGACTATCTCTAGTAAACTCTTTGCAATTACAAGCTTAGCATCACTAGCTACATATACTGCACCCAGATGTGACTTGTTACACTGACTCATACTTTGTCAAGTATAAAGCCTCTTATATAACTTTCTCTCTAACTATATATCAATGCTTCAATCAAGCCTCTCAGACCAACTTTCTTAAAAGACCTCTTTTCAGGAGTGCTATTGGACTAATATTGCTTAGATAATAGCTCCAGTTTTCATTTTTTGGTATTAAATATATTTGCACAATTTTTCACTTATCTGGAATGTGACCTATTTTGATACATATGTTCGTGAACTTTCTGTATAACTCATAGGTTTCTCTGCTCACACTTTTAATTAGCCTATACCCAATACCAGACACCCCAGGAGCCATTTTGTTCTTTGTTTCATTAATTACGTTCAACCATTCTTCTATTGTGATTTCTAGAGATGTTACTCAGGTCAGAAATTTTGGCTCAAGTCAATAAGATTCGGGTTAGATATTAATCTGGATTATGAATCGAGTTAACTAAGTTATCCAATTAGATTATCTCACATAACAATTGATTATTACTGGCCAATTAGAACTAAACACATATATACAAATAATGATATAGAAATAAATTTAACAAACTTGTGCTTATTAAATGTAAAATAAATAAATAGTAGACTTCTTTTACCATTTAAATTTTGTAAAATAACTTTGTAGATGGGGTGTGTGGTGTGTAAGAAGAGTTTGGATCAGACTTCTCTTAGTGTGTGACTTTTTTTTTTTGTTTTGGGTAAGTTTAACTTTTTTTTTTTTTTTTTTTTTTTTCGGTATTAAGGTGACCTCCTTGGCCTGGGGACTTTTTATTAGTAAGTATTAGTTATTACAGT
>CAJVPU010000193.1:0-21296 GCA_910591775.1 Dentiscutata heterogama | reverse complement strand
GACAACCAAAAGTTGTACATGTGGCTAGTTGTACCCTCATCATAATTGTAAATGTTGTTAATTATCTAATAAAAAGCTCCTGGCTATAGAGGTTATCTTAACACCAAAAAAAATATATAAACATATGTGACATCTTCCCTGACTGTTATATAAATTATTTAATAAAGATATGAGCAAGGCCTCATCTTAAAAAAAAAAAAAAAAAAAAAAAAAAAATTTACTATTGCATAATAAGCAAGAAAATTTAAAAGTTGTGCCAAATTTAATCTTATACTGTAAGAATTATTATATAATACTAGAAAATTAATTTGTTTATTACTAATAAAATCATGGAATTTCAAAATAAAAACATAAAGAACTTTAGTATATTTTTTTTTATTGGAATATATATATTTTTTTATACAAATAAATTTTAGAAGTAGACAATTTGTGCACTAAAGCATGTTTTGAAATAATAATTTTTGTTATTATAAATAGTTTTTTTTTTTTAAAGAATTCATGTCATTTGCCTTATAACAATTTGCTAGACAATAATTTTTAGTAATATTTTTTAAGAATATTATTAAAAAAATAGCTATTGGGCAAATTGTTGTAGGGTAAATAATATGAACCCTTTTTAAAAAATATATGTTAAATAAATAGAAAATTTACAAATAAGGGCCCAAAAAAGTAAAATAATTACATATAAGAGCCCTATTTTAAAAAATTTTACTATATCTTATAATATAGTAAATGAAATTTAATAATTTTAATACTATTCAAATCATCTTATTAAGATAAATTGGATGGTACTAAAATTGCTAAATTTAAATTACTAGATTATGAGATATTTGATATTTTCCAAAATTTGTTTAAATCATAATATCTAATTATCCATTAATTTAAATTTAGCAATTTTAGTATTATTCGATCTGCCTTGACAAGATGATTTAAATAGTATCAAAATTATTAAATTTTGTTTACTGTATTATGAAATATAGTAAAA
This sequence comes from Dentiscutata heterogama, assembly GCA_910591775.1. Lineage (NCBI taxonomy): Eukaryota > Fungi > Glomeromycota > Glomeromycetes > Diversisporales > Gigasporaceae > Dentiscutata > Dentiscutata heterogama. The sequence goes on along the minus strand of CAJVPU010000193.1, from coordinate 20,311 downwards.
TTTTCTAAAACAAGACCTTTATATGTAATTATTAACTTTTTAGGCCCTTATTTGTAAATTCTCCTAAATAAATATATATTATATATATATATATAACTATAAGTATTTATATATATATGTTATTAGAAGTAATATTAAAATATCTAGCAATTAATTTCTTTTTGATCTGAAAAAATATGTGAAATTTGCAAATCAAAAAGAAACTGATGATTTCTGATTGCTAATATATATGTATATTATTATAGTGCTTTTTAAATTACTGTGGTTATCAAATTTCATACATCACACATCACATAGAAATCTGAAAATCTAGAAATCTGAATTTAAAAAATTCTAAAAATGATAAAAAAATTTTTTCTCAATTAGTCAAATTTCATATAGTAGATACAAAGAATATATTATCATAGTACCTGCTTTGGGTGCAGAAAATGTTTATATTGTTCTACTGATTTAAGCAATAGTACATGTGACTGTAAAATATCTCTAGTACCAACCAAGAAAAACTGAACAGATTTGGTTAAACAAGCTTACTTACGTTTCTATGAGCCTACTTGTAATACACATAAATTCAAATATATTTATAAACAAGCTATAGAATATAATTATCAAGTAAACTTAAAAAAATTATTTAAATTTTTTCTGTACAAACGATGTAATAATGTCTTTAACAAATCAAGTCCTGACAAAAAATTAACTAATACAAGAAATAAAGCAGATAATAAAGTAATTTTTTTATATTATACACAATATATGATATACAGTATTTTACTATATTTATTTATCTTTTTTTTTATAGAAAATAATTGAAAAATTAACTGATACAACAAAGGAAAAAGCAGATAATAAAGTGATTTTATTTTTTTGTATTATTCAAAATTTATATTTATTTATAACTGTAATTTTATTTTATTTTTTATAGGAAATAATTGAATCTTCTTTACTTATATCCTTTGCATGTAAAAATATAGATAATGAGAATGAGGCTAATGAAAATGAGACAAGCAGTAACAAAGAACCCAAATTTGTATTAGGTTACAAATTATTCATAAAATTATCAGATGGGACTTCGTTACTTGCAAAATGGTTTGAAGAATCAGTTACAACTATAGATAAATTTCTTTCATCTATTCATAATAAAATAATTTTATTAACTAAAAATACTAACACTAATATTTTGCCTAATGATTATTGTATAACTTTTAAAATGCAAAGAGAAGCAGGTGTCAGTACTTAATTAGCTGATGCACAAAATTTTATTAAGTTTAAAGCTGAATATTCAAAACTAACTGCAAGAAAAAGTGACATTGGAATTTATATTACTATTACACAACCTTCTATTTTTCAAAATAAATAAAAAAAGAAAGTATGTACCTGATAACAATAATATATAATAGAGTTGTATATATGCTTTAGTACACAGTACTGGCCATCATCAACAAGAGCAAAACTAGCAGCGATCTGGATAACTCTGCTTATAGCTCTATCAAATGTCAAAGTTAAAATATATATAGACAGTGTAGCAGCAATCAATGCAATTTGTAAAGGAGAAAGAATTAAAACAAACAAAGAGTAGCTAAGACAAAAAAAACTATAACTTAGTACTCAAAATTATAGAAACAAAACAAGTTAAGAATATAGAAATAGAACTTATCAAAATCAAAGAGCATAGTGAAAACAAGTAAAATAATAAAGCTGATTACTTAGCAAAACTAAAGCTAAATGCACCAGAATTATGTTTGCAAAACATTAATACAAACTCAAGGCTTAGATATAATATTTTCTAGAGCAGTAGCCTTATTGAGATACTAACAAGAAAATTTATCAAAGATTTAGAAAATACAAGAATAGCAACAGAGTAAAGAATTTCAAATATAGTAAAACAACTAGAAACAAGTGATGATATGCAAGAATAGGATTGGGAAAGTTTATAAAAAAGAATTAAAGGCAAAAGTAAAATTAGATGTATATCAATCAAAAAAGAAAAAAAACTAAACTTTTTGATCAAATGCCTACATGACAAACTTCCAACTCTAAACAATCTCAAAAAGAGAAGACCAAATCTATATAAAAAGAGTAACTGCAAAGTTTGTAAATAAAGTATAGAAGAGACACAAGATATTTGGCAAGTTGTGAAGTACAAGAAGTTTACTGATTAAAAATAGAACAAGCAGCTATAGACACAGTACAAGCTTTCATAGATGAAATTAAAGAACAAAGAAGATTATAGCTACTAGAGCTCCAAAATCTCATATTTGGAAAGAGCCAAGAAGAGAAAAGAGAAAGAAGAGCTAGATTTATTAAAGGTCTGTATAGAAGCAGTATAGCTAAAGACTTGCAAAACCTAGGCTTATCAAGAAAAGAAGCAAGTAAAGCTCTCAAAACAGTAGTATATGTGGTATGAAACTGTTTTCATGAAATTATCTGGAGGTAGAGATATAAAAGTAATATAATAGGAGCAAGAAGAAGGGATTGCAAAAGAACAAAAATTGAGAAGAAAGACAACTAACCAAAAAAGAAAAGAAACAGCCAAGAAAAGAAAGACATCCAAATCTAACTTGTTGCATATCCTCTTAGCAAAGTCAGAGAATAGCGAACTACTCAAAATTAAAGAAAAGAAATGTGAAAGAAATAAAGAAATAGATAGATTAACAGAGAAAATAGTTATTGATAGAGTATACAAAGATGGAAAGCCATTATGGTGTAGCACTTAGGCTGGTTTAACACAGCCTCTAATTTCTAGAATAGTCTTTAAATTAGTATGGCAGGTTGCACTTGGGCACCTATAGGGTAGCTGGGTGATGTTAGGCTTACAAATTAAGAGTAAACGAGCATACAAACTTATATAGTATACTTAGAATCTTAATAAAGTACTGGCAGAACCACCTAAGTGAAAAAAAAAAAAAAAAATAGAGTTGTATATATATTGTACATATGTTCAAATTAGAAAATATTAAAAGTAGGATGAACATAAATCAATTTCTATATATGTATATTATCTAAAAAAATTTTATGCAAAAATTGAACATACATTATATATAAAAGTTTTTAAAAATACAATTTTTTTTTATGAAATTTTTAAAGTATATACATTAAACCTGTCTAATTATGATCATATAATTTTAAACTGCTGTTATATTTAAAAAAAATATACTTATATATATTGCTAATTCTTCTTAAAATAACTAAAATTTGTCGAGATTACACAATATAAATAACATATGATTATCATCTGATTTCAATTAAATATTATTATAAAAAAATTAGTAACATGATTACTAATAAAATTGATTGACATTCACCCTACCCTTAATTAGAACTAAAATTTTATAGAAGTCAAATTTGGATAATAGTGAAGATAAAAAACCAAGCAATATGAAAAAAATGAACCAAATTCCAAGCGTCTCATTTTTATCTTCATGTGACAAAGACATTGCTAAAAATGTAGCAGATATCCGAAATGCATATCATTGCAACATACATAATTGACCTTGTTTGTACAAGGAAAATCTTAAGAAATCATATGTTAAAATAAATTTTACAATGTTTTCTATATAGGCAATAGACATAGTACATATGTGTATTGATATTTACATATCCATAATTTATTTATACTATATATACTGTACTGTGCATACTTTTTTTTAGACTAAAAGATTGGCTACAATTAAAAAGTTTCTAACATATCCACCTTTTTCTTATTCTAATACATTATCCAAAAAGTCTTCGCAAGTTACTTTGCTACAGAAAAAGCTATCAGTTTTATCATCTTTATTGTCAAGTATGCAGCTACCATTACCAACTCAACCAATTTTATTACCATTATCATATTTCTAAATACAAGTATTATCAGATTTGCTATTACAAATACAAGCACCATTCGTTTTACCATTGCAGCAATCTCTTGCACCATTATTTTTGTTACTGCTACAGCTACTATCACAAGCACAAATGCACAATTGGTCTCAATTACTTCAATTACATCAATCATTATTTGTAATTCTATATAATCCATACCAAACATTATCATCACAGACTCAACCTTTTCAACCTAATTCATATATCTTTCCTATTATACCTACTATGGCAGAGTTTTTAAAGAAAATAGATAAAAAGGGAAAAATAGGCCATTATTATTAGAATTTTTTAGAAAATTTTGAAGCACAACGAATTTCTGTTAAACAATTACAAAGATTGACAGATGAATAGCTTGATCAATATAGAGTAAATACTATTGGAGCACAAGAAACTATACGTGAATATGCTGAAAAATACCAAATACCAAAGTTTTAATATTTGATAGCAATTATATAAATTAGAAATATAGAGCAAATGAAAATGCTTTATAATAAATAATGTAATGCTATTATACATATTTTTGCAATTCAAATTTATTGATTTATCAATGCATTTTCACTTGAATTTTTTATTATATTTATTATATAAGCTAGAACTTTGTACTAATAAAACTTTGTCTTTAAATGATATCATTTATTATTGTCTTCCTTTTATATTAGAATTTTAAATTTCTTGTCTTACAGAAAATTGAACCTTATTGCAATATTCTTGGAAAATATATTGATATGCTGGATATAGGTAGATATTACCTAATCACGGGTGTCTGATATATACATATATAGCTTATTTTAGATACTTGTGATCAGGTTTTGCAATGAGACATATTCAAAATCGAAAGCAACACTAAAAAGAGCCTATTATGCCTCTAATTTGACTTTGTACCAAAAGCGCAAATATATAATATTATAAATACTGTAATGTATGATTATGCAAAACCTATACTTTTGGTGGTTACCCTGACTAATTCACAAAAAACATTTATAGTATAAATATGGTAAACTACATATATAGTACAGCATTAGAATAAATACACTAACTATATATATATATATATATATATTTAATTGTTATAACGATAACAATATTAGCAGTGTTGATACTAGTACAATATGAATTTGTAATATTTATCTCTACTTATCTTTTTCACATTTATATAAACCATATAAAATATGTTTTATTGATTCAATTTACAATTTTTTAAAAATGAATATACTTACTACATAATCAATATATATACATATGCATTGTTTGTTATTTCTTAGTTTCTTACTATTCTTTACTAGATTTTTTTACCTGAGCAACCTCTAACTAATGTTTTTTTACTCACCCCCCAAAAAAAGAATGGATTCATCTGAGGTAGCTACATAATATAAATATTAGTATATATAATATAATAATTTTACTATAAAAATAATTATAGTAATACCTACAGCTTGATTTATAATAAATTTTTTAAAATTATGTTTCTTGTAACTACCTTTTACAATATCGGCAGCAACTATTCTCTGCAAAGTCAAAGCTAGACAGATTGTGTATCTTGTCCCACATACAAATACTACTCTTTTTCTTGCCAAGGTGTTTCTTACTAAATATCCATAGCCTCTGGATATGGTCCGCTTATCCTTGGCAGATTTATCTATAAACACAAATTGCTCAGGTCAATAATGTGCACCTATACATACCATAAAGGCACTTCTTACGAGTTCATTCTATTCTTTCGCTTCTTTATAAAGCTAAATAAATAGATAAAAGATTATATTAGATAAATACTAAAGTCAAACTAAAAAAAAAAAAAAAAAACAACTTTTTTCTAAGTAATGCTGCAGTATGCTAACGATATCCATAATGTTAGAACGGATACAGACTTTCCCGTATGTCATTCCATCTCACAAACAAGTTCATCTAAGTAATAATCGACCTTTTCTTTAACTATACTTTTTAAAATCTAAACAATGTAAAATTTTAATTTTAGAATAAAATATATGTATATAGTACAAAAAATTTTCTACTTAGTCTATTTGATAGAATTTTTTTATTTTTTATTTTTCAATTTTTTGTTTTTTTAATTACTGTAGAGTGTAGCTAGTTTGTACAATGTTTATATATACGTTCATATCATCCCTGTTAAAGGTTTTTTGTCGCCCTGGGACTTGATGCCATGGATGAACTACTGTACTCCATTTTCGGTATATTTTTAGTATTTTATTCACTAGTGATTTGCTTAAATGCAAAAACAATTGAATTTCTTTTTTAGAATATCCATCATAGTGTGTATAAACAATGCGCCACTTGAGATCTTCACTATAGGATCGTGGCATCTTGAAATTTATTTATTTTTAAAAGGTTAAATTCGCAACAAAAAACTGAGAATTTTTATTAATACTATTAATTAACCAACTAAGAAATTTTGTATAATAATAGATGGTATGTTAGAGAATTGGAATTTGACAAGAAATTTTTGGAATTCTGATTTTTAAGTGAGAATTTTCAAAAAAATGACGAATTTTAGGAAATTTTACAGATTTCCATGTGATGGTCGATCATTTGCTGACCACAGTAATTTGAAAAGCACTGTAATTTATATTTTAAATGATAATATTAATAATCTTGATATTAACCAAAATTATAAATTATATAATTTATCTATAGAGTTTAACATCATACATATTTTTTTATTATATTTATTACTTGAATATAAAATTTTGTTTAATAATGTTTAAAGCTGAGAATGAGGTTAAATTAAAATTAAATAAAAGTTTTTTAAGAAATCAATATTTTTATTTAGAGCATCATAGTTTATTAACTATTTTCTGAGATATAGTAATTATGTGTCTAATATCAATTGGTTTCAAATGACGCATTTTCGAAAATAACTAGAATATTGATCTATAAATCGGAAAAATAAAAACAAGATTCTCTGATTTTAATTTTTAAACCCCTAATGGTGTATTTTAGTAAATACTGATAATAATACAAATACTCGATACTAGATTTCAATATTAAATTAGTATATAATACAGTTGATACTGTCTAATTACATACTCTAATTGCATATACTCTCTAAATGCATATAAATTTTTGACTTTTAATTATAAGCATAAAAAAGTCTCTGACAGATAGTATGCAATTAGACAGTATCCTGTAAATATTTTTTTAAAACTCTATTTTTACTATTAATAGTTTAATATTAAAGCGAAATCTTGCTCTTATTTTTATGGAATGCGGTTGTGATTAAAGTTCAAAATTTAATTAAAAATTTTTTAATTTATTTAATTTCTGAGCAATACATTTACATTTCACAATCATTCGTTAAAGAATTGAACTTGTACAAAACGAAACTTTTCAATTCAATTGCGACAAAACAATCAATCACTAATAGATTTCTTAACCGAATTTAAGTTGATTAATTTCAATGGCTAGTCTTCCAGATTGAGACTTTAATTATATCTGTCACATGAGTTAAAATTTTCTTTAGGCCTAACCTGAATTGAATATTATTCCTTCAAAAGTTATAAGTGTGCGAGAAGTTTTACAAGCACAATTAATGTCATAAAGAGGCAAACTTGCCTTGCGAGTGGCTGCTTTCTCAATAATCACGCTTGTAATAATTAATGTAGCTAGAATATATGACTAAAATATAAGCATAAATAGCTTTGTGATGTGTTACTGTTTAAGTTGAATTTAAACGCTTTTAATTTTAAAATTGAATATGCATTAGACGGATTCAGAATCAACTTTAAGTTGGTTCAAAATTCTTTACAATTTGATAGGATTTAGAATATTATCTCAACTTATGTGTATTTTAGAATCAACTTATGTTGATTCTAAATCAGCTAAGATTCCATTCCGACGTACGTATGTACAACATTATCAGTTACCATTTAGGCTGCTATCAATAGAAATAAGGCAAATTAGCATAATTGATACCATAATTCAAAAGAAAGTCAAGATATGAGTTGTGAAAATTAAAGTATCAGTTTTTTTAAAACGTCAATCTGCCTTGCCTTATTTCTATAGAATTCACACGTTAACAATAATTGGTACACGGACTGCAGGTCATACACAGGACCCGAAATCCTCGATTTTCATTGGTTTTTTTCGTGGATATTGCATAGACGTGTATTTAGTTTGCTTAGAAATATGTGCTCGATAAACTCTTTGACAATCAAACCTAGACCATAGAATATTAAACATAACTATAAAACTAGGCTAATTAGATCAAATTATATTTGCACATATCATAAACAACTTGCCTTCTGTAAACTTATTATACAGCGTTTATTTGGTTGTTATATTTAAGCGTTAACGTAACCTTCGAGTTGTAACAAGAGTATGCCATATAATCTTTTATCTATGTATTTAGCTTCATAAAGAAGTGAAAGAACATAATGAACTTGTAAGAAGTGCCTTTATAGTACATATTGGTGTGCATTATTGACTTGAGCAATTTGTATTTGTAGATGAATCTGCCAAGGATAAGCGGACCATATCCAGAGGCTAAAGATATTTAGTAAGAAACATCTTGGCAAGAAAAAGAGTAGTATTTGTATATAGGACAAGGTACACAATCTGTCTAGCTTTGACTTTGCAGTGAATAGTTGCTACTGATATTGTAGAGGGCAGTTACAAGAAATATAATTTTAAAGAATTTATTATAAATCAAGTTGTAGGTATTACTATAATTATTTTTATAGTAAAATTATATATACTAATATTTATATTATGTAGCTACCTCAGATGAATCCATATCCTCATTCTAAAAGTATCTTAGTTTTAGACAACGCACGTATTCATTATAATGAAGGATTATGTGAATATCTAGATACCTTTGAAGTGTATATAGAATTCTTTCCTCTATACTCACCAGACCTTAATCCAATTGAAGAAGCATTTTCTTTGATCAAAAGATATTTAAAATAGAATCATTATTTTGTTGAAAATTCATATGATCCAAAATATTCATTATTAGTCACGTATGCACAGATTGAACCTGAAGTAGCAAAAAAAATTATCAGAGATGCAGGGTATAAATAATATTAGCTATTATAATCTTTTTTTGGAGGTAAGTAAAAAAACATTAGTTAGAGGTTGCTCAGGTAAAAAAATTTAGTAAAGAATAGCAAGAAGCTAAGAAATAACAAACAATGCATACATATATATTGATTATGTAGTAAGTGTATTCATTTTTAAAAAATCATAAATTGAATCAATAAAACATATTTTATATGGTTTATATAAATGTGAAAAAGATAAGTAGGGATAAATATCACAAATTTGTATTGTACTAGTATCAATACTGCTAATGTCGTTATTGTTATAAGGAGAACAATTAAATATATATATATATATAGTTAGTGCATTTATTCTAATGCTGTGTGAATATATGAAGTTTACTATATTTATACTATAAATATATTATGAAAGATAATTCTTTTTTGCGAATTAGTCAGGGTGATCACCAAAAGTGTGAGTTTTGCATAATCATACATTACAGTATTTATAATATCATATGTTTGTGCTTTTGGTGCAAGGTCAAATTGGAGGCATAATAGGCCCTTTTAGTGTTGCTTATCCAATTTTCGGTATGTCTCATTGCAAAACCTGATCATGAGTATCTAAAATAAGCTATACATGTATATATCAAACACCATAATAGGTAATATCTACCTATATCTAGCATATCAATATATTTTCCAAGAATATTGTGATAAGGTTCAATTTTCTGTAAGACAAGAAATTTAAAATTCTAATATAAAAAGAAGACAATAATAAAAGATATTATTTAAAGACAAAGTTTTATTAGTACAAAGTTCTAGCTTATATAATAAATATAATAAAAAATTTAAATGAAAATGCATTAATAAATCAATAAATTTGAATTGCAGAAATATGTATAATAGTATTATATTATTTATTATAAAGTATTTTTATTTGCTCTACATTTTTAATTTATATAATTGCTATCAAAGATTAAAATTTTAGTATTTGGTATTTTTTAGCATATTCACATATAGTTTCTCATGCTCTAATAGTATTTACTCCATATTGATCAAGCTGTTCATCTGTCAATCTTTGTAATTGATTAACAGAAATTCGTTGTGCTTCAAAATTTTCTAAAAAATTTTGATAATAATGGTCCATTTCTTCCTTTTCATCTATTTTCTTTAAAAACTCTGTTATAGTAGGTATAATAGGAAAGACATATAAATTAGATTAAAAAGGTTGAGTCTGTAATAATAATGTTTGGTATGGATTATATGGATTTACAAATAACAGTTGATGTGATTGAAGTAATTGAGACCAATTGTGTGTTTGTGCTTGTGATGATAGCTGTAGTGGTGATAAAAATAATAGTGCCAGAGATTGCTACGACAGTAAAACAAATGGTGCTTGTATTTGTAATAGCAAACCTGATAGTACTTGTGTTTGGAAATATGATGATGATGATAAAATTGGTTGAGTTGATAATGGTAGCTGCATACTTGACAATGAAGATAATAAAACTGATGGCTTTTCTTGCAGCAAAGTAACTTGCGAAGACTTTTTAAGTAATGTATTAAAATGGGAAAAAAGTGGATGTGTTAGAAACTTTTCGATTGTAGCTAATCCTTTAGTCTAAAAAAAAGTATGCACAGTACAGTACATATAGTATAAATAAATTATGAATATGTAAATATCAATACGCATATGTACCGTGTCTATTGCCCATATAGAAAGCATTGTAAAATTTATTTCAACATGTGATTCCTTAAGATTTTTCTTGTAGAACAAGGTTGATTATGTATGTTGTAATGATATGATTTCAGATATTTGCTGCATTTTTAGCAACATCTTTGTCACATGAAGATAAAGATAAGAAGCTTGAAATTTGGTTCATTTTTTTTGCATTGCTTGGTCTTTCATAATCTTCACTATCATCCAAATTTGACTCCTATAAAATTTTAGTTCCAATTAATATTTTCTAATTTGAACATATGTACAATACATATGCAACTCTATTATATATTATTGTTATCAGGTACACACTTTCTTTTTTCATTTATTTTGAGAAATAGATGGTTGTATAACAGTAATATAAATTCTAACATCACTTTTTCTTGTAGCTAGTTTTGAATATTCGGCTTTAAGCTTGATGAAATCTTGTGCATTAGCTAATTGAGTGCCAGCACCTGCTTCTCTTTGCATTTTAAAAATTACACAATAATCATTAGGCAAAATACTAGCATTAGTATTTTTAATTAATAAAATTATTTTATTATGAATAGATGAAAAAAATTCATCTATAGTTGTAACTGATTCTTCAAACCATTTTGCAGGTAATAAAGTCCCATCTGATAATTTTATGAATAATTTGTTACCTAATACAAATTCGAGTTCTTCATTACTGCTTGTCTCATTTTCATTAGCCTCATCCTCATCATCTATAGCAATAAATATAGGTGAAGAAGATTCAATTATTTCCTATAAAAAATAAAATAAAATTACAGTTATAAATAAATATAAATTCTGAATAACACAAAAAAATAAAATTACTTTATTATCCACTTTTTTCTTTGTTGTATCAGTTGATTTTTCAATTATTTTCTATAAAAAAAAAGATAAATAAATACAGTAAAATATACCATATATTGTGTATAATATAAAAAAAATCACTTTATAATCTGCTTTATTCCCTGTATTAGTTAATTTTTTTTCAGGACTCGATTTGTTGAAGACATTATTACATCATCTGCACAGAGAAAATTTGAATAATTTTTTTAAGTTTACTCGATAATTATATTCTATAACTTGTTTGTGAATATATTCGAATTTATATGCATTACAAGTAGGCTCATAGGAACGTAGATAAGCTTGCTTAACCAAATCCATTCAGTTTTTCTTAGTTGGTATCAGAGATATTTTATAGTCACACGTACTATTGCTTAAATCAGTAGAACAATATAAACATTTTCTGCACCCAAAGCAGATACCACAATAATATTTAAGTTTTCTATTCTTTGCATCTACTATATGAAATTTGACTAATTGGAAAAAAAATTTTTTACTATTTTTAGAATTTTTTTTTATTTATTTAAAAAAAAATATTTTTTTTTTAGATTCAGATTTTCAGATTTCCAGATTCTTGTATAATGTGTAATATACAAAATTTGATAACCACAGTAATTTGAAAAACACTATAAATAAGAAATTAGGCTATATCAAAATTATTATTTTGTTTCATAATACAAGAAAAATAATAGTAAACCAGCTTTTAATTTTATTTTTAAAAATTTACACGAATATAAAAAAACATGTAAACCTTTTTATAAATATTTAAAAGAAATTCATTTTGATAATAAATATATAAGAACTAAAAATTTTAAATTTATATAGTCTCAGTATAAAATTTGTTAATTTTTTTTGTATAAAACATATAGGTCTATTTTTTTAATAAGCTTTTTTATCAGACAAATGTCCATTGTCTGAACTCTATTATGCCAACCTTGTAAATATTAACTCTAACCCAAGTATTAACTTAATACAAATGAGACTTTAAAAAAAATTGTCTCTTTAAATGATTAAAAAATCTTCTTTACACTCTGGATCTGTGCAAACTACTATCTATTATGAATACAGAGACATTAACATGTCAATTTATTATCTAACCAAATGTACAAAGTTGCAAACACTATTCTATTACTCATATTACTATTAGGGTTGTGGTCCAAAACCTTTTTTTAAATTACGACATTACTACTTAATTTGGGTTTGGGAATTGGGATTTCTACCTTATTTGGGTTAATAACCCAAACCCAAATATATGTTCCATTTTCATGAATAGTGGTAAACTCAATTTATCAAATAAATCTGTATACATAATATTAAAAACTTTAAATTAATCAAAAAATTTAAAATTTAATTGAATTTATTCAGGTCTAAAGCAACAATCATTTAAAGATCGAATTTGATTCAAAGATTAAATAAGATTAAATCAGAATTAGATTGACCAATTATCAGATATATTAACAAGTAATAACTTGTAAATCAGAATTCATATTTTTATCACTTAAAACTTGTAGTAAAGCATATATATAATCAAAAAAAGGGTTATTAGATCTGATATCTAATACTTTTTTTGACATTTAAATAGGTTTATTAGTGCTTATTAAGCCAAAATTTAATCCTGTTATCAATAATACCCTTAAATTTCTTCAAAGTTGAATTCTAGCAATGAAAAGATAAATTCTGGATTACAGGTCTTTACCTAATAGCACTTGTATTATAATTTAGCTTTTCTTACAAAGCTATTTATCTAACACTATGAAACTAGATTTGAAAGTGATTATTCATTGTTAAATTTGGTAAATGGTCTATTTACATAGATTTCATAGCATTAAAGTTCATGAATTTTAGATCAACAGCTTGATTTTTCCTGATTCGATCAGATGCACATGATCATTGAAATTACTCTTCAAAGAATTTAATCTTGCATTACTATCACTAATTATTATTGCAGATTTCTTAAATCAGACCACACAAATCAAATGCGAATTACATATCTTTAAATTAATAATAATGATCCAAATCACTTAGATACTGGAAAAAAAAATTAGTAATAATAGGAATTAGGTTTAGAACTTTTAAAAATAAATTAAAATTCTCATTATATAACAAAAATAATATATTTTAAAAGCAATAAAATTTTTAATATTAATTAAATATAGTCAGACCTCTCTATAGTCATACTCTAAATAGTTACACCTCTATATAAGCACTCTATATTGTGTGACAAACTCAAAACATAATATAAAACCTCTTTATAGTCACAAATCATTTATAATCACTATCACCAAATAATTTAATAAATTTGGAAGTTTTATTAATAATTAAACCTCTTTATAATCAAAATTTTGTAAGCAATTAATCTGATTGGCTACAAAGTTCTAATAATGCTTAATGCAAAAGTTATAAGCTAATCTCTTTTTGGACTAAGATAATTTTTAGTTAATCACAGATAGTTGCTACATAATAAAGTCTAAAATTTACTATACTAATTGATTAAAGTTGTTTAAGTAAACATGTTTAAAAGATCAAAATACACATACTTTGAAATTTTTATTCAAATCAGAGAATATTTTATTATTTAACTTTTAATTTTAATATTCAATAAAAAAAATAAAATTTTTCTAAATGTGCTTTAATTTGGATAAAACTTTCAAAATATATGTATTTTAGAGATCTAAACAAGTTTATATAAGTGGCTTTAGTTAATTAACATAGTAATATTTAGACTTTACTATGTAGTAACTATTATAATCATAGAGTAGCTTATTTTTAGATCAATAATATTTTATATATATATATTTTTTTTATATTAAGGTGACCACTTAGGTCCCTCAGCACTTAGCTTTATTCAGATAATTATGATATTACATCAGTTTCTTAAGAATACAACTAGCCATACATGTACTTTTGGTACCTAATTTAAGTAGTCCACCTGGGTTCTACACTAGCCACCATGCCTGCAACCTAACTAGGAGATTACCTATTTAAGCTCTCTGATTATTTAACTAATGAGAGTACGACTAGCCATACAAGCAACTTTTGGGTACCTATTTAAGTAGTCTGCCCTAGATTCCACACTAGCTACTATACCTGCAACCAACTATGGGGGATACCCATTTAAATCCTCTGGCTCCATTTCTGTAACACGCTTTTACCCTAACACTTTTAATGAGATTAACAATGCCTAATATTTTATATTTTTAACCCAACAAGAGGGTAGTATGTTTATTAATTCTGTTTTTAAACCTGCAATAACTAGAATTATTTTGTCAATAAAATAACAATTAATAAAATAAACTGTCTATGGACTAATTTTTTAGTTAAATTGTCTTTGTTAGAATAAAGAGATATTAGATTTATAGAGTTATTTTTAATAAAATTTTTATAATTACCAATTATAATTTTTAATAGAACTATAATTATAGAGTTTTAGTTTATATTCATACTTCTGTATAATCACCATATTAGAGTACAACCAACTTGGTAATTATATAGAGGTCTAACTATATAATAATAAATTATATGCATCCTTAAATAAGCTCCATATCATGTTATTTTATAAATGATTTTAGTAGTTGTGTTTGATATATCAAAGCTTTTTTTGATCTATTGACTACAAGCTGCAATTATCTTAATGCTATTAGCTAAAAATTTTTTTACAAAAAAAAAAAGGTTATATATATTGCCAAAAACATATATTCTTTAAACAAATCTATATAAACAAATACTATCATCTCTTGATATTTAATAATAATGGTATACAGGTTAACCTCTCTATAGTTACCTTCTATATAAGCACATTTTCTTTATATATATATTTTTTTAAAACAACTATAGTCAGACCTCATTATAGTCACTCTCAATATAGTCACAACATTGTTATAATCACACTATTTTTTTGATCTATCTATTATAAAACATATAAATTTTGACCTTTATATAGTCACAACTTTTTATAATCACCAAAATTTTATATTCCAACCTGGTAATTATATTGAAGTCTGACTATATTATTAAATATAATAAATTTAATCTCTATAACTATAACACTTCTATACAATTACCCATTTTTGTATCCCAAGTGTGTGATTATAAAAAGATTTGACTATAATTAATTTCTTATAAATATAAACTTATATATTTTTGAAAGTGATATATATATATATATATTAGCATCTTCATTTTATATAAACTGTGATTAAATTTGAAAAATAGTTATTTTGAAAAAAAATCTATATCAATTGACAAATCTTCTAGTTCCAAACTACTCGAATCTATATTTGCAAAACATAAAGTAGATAAAAGAAAGAAAGTACACTAGTAATTATAAGTAGTGCAACAAAAAAGTTTTTTACTTAGATTATATTATCTCATGCAATTCTGGTCTGGGTATATTAGTTAGTTTTTTTTTATTATATTTACTAATAATAACACTTTCATCAATAAAAAAATTTAATAAGCAAGATTTTTTATGAGTACAAACTTTATTTCAAATGCTGTATTGTATTACTTTTCTCATTTTTATAGCAATATAACTATAAAACAAAAATTTTTTTTTTTATATAATAAAAAAAAAATTTTTTTCTATCTAAAAACTCTTATTTTTACTATCACATATAACTACCCTGAGCTCTAATTATAGCACAAATTCATTCTGGCATTAAATGAATTAACCTTTTACAGGGTTCAATATTAATAGCCTGCTAGACTATCTAGATCTTTTCCCAATGATCTATCTTATTTGAAATTTGTTTAGAGAGATCTCTCAACTGATGGATGACTTTATCACATGGGTTTTGATCAAGTTAAGATTAGAAAAATAGAGATATTAATTGAAGAACTTCATCTTATTTGTATTAACACAATATCTTGTCAAGATTGCTATATAACAAGATGCTTCATCTTGTTAGAAAGTAACCTCTCTAATATTAAATTCTTGTTCTCTGATCATTTATATTAAGCCTTTGCAAAGTATTTGCTGATACAAATCGCTGTCTATCATATTATCAACCTTACAAAAGCTACTAACACTATGGAAGCTAAAGCACCCCCAAATTATAACAAAACTACCTTCATATTTGATAGTAGGCTTCATATAAAACTGGTTTAACAGTTCTCTATAATGCTTTCAATAGTACTGCTTACTATCTGATCCAAAAATTTGAAACCTTGATTTGTCAAACCAGATTACCTTAGACCAATTGTTGATGATTCAATTTTTATATTTTTTTGCAAAAACAAACTGTGCTTTTGATAACTGTTACTTAGGTAAAGTTTTTTTTTTTAACTTCTAATACTAAACTATAGTTTCGAAGTATATAACAAATAGTAAATACCAAAATTTCTATATTTTTATTTTTTGCAAGATAAGCTCTTACTTCAATAGCAGTAAAGCAGTGACTGGAGGTAATAAGATTTACTATTTTTCTTTGGATTGGTTTCTCAACAAAGTTAGGCAACCAACTCTTGCTAAATCTTCAAGTAAGTGGTTTGTTGACTATTTTTTTTTAATTTACAAGACTGTAAAAAAGCAAATATTATAGGCCTAATCTACTGCCTTGTGGTATACTCTTTCTGAAGAGAAAGTAATATTTGGGCTCATTTAATGGAGTTGTACAAGTCTTTTTTTTTGTTTTTTAATTATTAATCAATTCTAATATTGTACAAGATACAATGTTAACAATAAAATTTGCTTTTAAATTGTATTTATATAGCACAAATCATGTGATCTGTTTTTTGCTAAAAACATGCAAAAGTAATTCAACATGTGTTTTGTGATATATTTTTGTATTGGTATTAATAATAACTATTAAAATTTTAAAATTAGAAAAGGTTACTATTTCAAATAAATACAAAAAAAACTAACTAATATGTCTAGAATTGTATAAGATAATATGATCTAAGTAAAAATTTTTTTTGTTGTACTACTTATGATTACAAGTGTAGACCAAGAATGCTAATTTGTGATAACTTTAGTGAAGGTAAAGATGATAGATAGGCATGAGTATTTTAAAGCAAATTGCCATTATTATAACAAAGAAAAATAATAGCATAGAAAGCCTTTACTATGAAAGCATATTTAGCACTTCATTGCAAAAGACTAGTGCTAGATAATATTAAAAAAAGATAGTTAATTGAAGTTACAAGAAGAAGCAAAAAAGTAAATAATAATAAGGATGAAGAAACTCCTAGCAGAAAAAAAATCAAATCAACCAATCAATCAATTACTTTACACTATCTGCCTATTAACAAATTACTTTCTCAACAATCTGTAAATAATACAAAAGCATTACTTAAAGCTTTTGTATATTGTGGAACTCTTTTCATAATTATTAATAATCTATATTTTTGGGATTTTTTAAACTTTTACAAACTGGCTATATACCACTGTATAAAAACACACTTTTAGATTTATTACTTGATGAAGAAATTGCATGAATTGTTATTAAAATAGAAATTAAATAACAAAATACAGATAATTTATTTTTTTAATTTTTTTTTTTTAATTTCAGCAATTCTGCTTTACTTTATTTATAAAAACTGCATAATTATACAATTATAATTATATTTATACATAAAACTAAACAAAATTAGCTCTAAGTATTGTTTTAAAAACAAAAAAAGCTCACACAGCTGCCTCATCACCTACAACTTTTGCTGACTTTTAGTGTCCATATACGATTTGCCTCAGCAATATGTTTTCTCTCCCAAAGGACTCTAACTTTCTAGAACTTATCTGTGAGATCAACAATAGCCAGTTGTTAGCATGTTAAGATTGCCTATTTCTTCTTTCTTACAATTTCTTCTATCTAGATCTGAGCAGAAAAGTTAATTTCCTACTTTTACGCAAAAAATCAAACCAATTGCCATATTTACAAAAGAAACAAAACAAATTTAGAAAAGAAGAAAACTAAAAGAAAATAAAAAAAAATAAAAAAAACTAAATGAAGAAATTAAATCTAAATGCTATTCAATTATAAATGAAAAAAGATGGAAAAAGTATAAAAAAGGAGAAATAAACAACCAAGACAGTACTACTATAACCTGTACCAAGGTTTAAAAAATTATATACTATTTAAAAAGCAATATTTGTATATCTTTATTGTAAAGCTTTACTTTATTACTAAAGTTTTTTTCATCTTGGCAAACCAACTTCAGAAATTTTTAGCTAATCTAAATCTAATTTGTAGCCTGGGGTCAACCCAAAATAGTAGCTCCATGCTCATTTAGACTAAACATGTGGTTGCTATCTACTGTGTTATCTAAATTTGGAAATATAAACAATGCTGATCCTTTGACAGAGATAAACTGTTTTGCTCACTTTTTTAAAATTTTTTGTCACCAATATAGGTGGGTGATAAAAGCCAAAGAAGTGAGAAAAAGTGCACCAAAAAGAATGAGTGTAAGAGTTATACTATATATGACATTGTATTTTATCAAATATCTACTTCTATTTTTATATCTATAGTGTTTGACAAAGCTCCAGAGTTGCTCTATTACTTCTTTGCTTGGTAATACTGTGGCCTGCCAAGATTTCTCGTTTAACCATCTGCTATTAATCTTTTTTAGCTCTATTTTAGTAAACAGAACACTTAGTGAATGAACTTTGTACCCAACAGCAACTAGATAGAGTTTTGTTTGTATAAAGTACAATATATATAAAGTTTTCATAGTTTGGTCTTATGTAAAATTTTGGTATAAGTGATCATTGAGAAGAGTTGTTAACTTAAAAATACAGATAATTTAACTCTATATAAGTTATATTAATTTATATAATAATAAATATAATACTTATTATTTTAATCTATAGTACTTAATAGTTGGGCTTTACCAAGAGACAATTTACTTTACAACTTCATTATTGCAACTCCAAACTACTATGAGTATCTTTATGCTCTAGATGTTTATTTAAAAGAATATCAAACAAGAAATTTTATTGCTAGTAAAATTTTTGATATTATTGAAAAAATTGGTCCTTATTAGTGCTTGGCAAAATTAAACAAAAACTCAATTATCAAGTTTTTGAATCTATCAATTTACAATATTGAGAATTAAATACAAATTTTATTTTTAGTTGTATTTAAATCTAACAGGAATCCAATCTTACTTTAGTCTTCATAGTAACTTACATAAAGTTTAAAGTCAGATTAGAGTAAAAATAGATTTTATAATTGAAGCACAATACTACAAATTGATAAATTCAAAAAATCAATAATTGAGTTTTTGTTTGATTTTGCTAAATAATAGTCCTTATTAGTTTGTAGCAATCGTTATGAATAATAAATCTAACATATATATTATACAAGAAATTATTTATCATAATTATTCTTATATTCTAAACATCTGCTATGTTGCTTATATATTAAAACTTTTAGTAGCTAATCTTGTAAAAGTTAAATTAATTAAAGAGATCTTAAAACAAGCTAATATGTTAATTACATTTTTTCAAAAATCTTATTTGGCTAGTAGACTTATATGTGATATAGTTGTATTAATAAATATTAAAAGTAGATCATTGAAGACATATTGTGAAATGCATTAGGTATCTATTTATGATATAATAACTTCTATTATATGTGTTAGGCCTGCAATTGACAAGGTTTATAAATTAATATATATATATATATATATATATTTATTCTTTAACAGTCTTGTCAGTGCTACAATACAAATATTTACATAGTGAAATCTGTCTTAAAAACTAAAACCTATTTTTAGTAAATGCCTTTTGCAATTACAAGCCCAGCATCACCTGGCTACAGATACTGCACCTAAATGTGACTTGTTACACTGACTTACATACATGTCAGGAGACCTTGTTAGCCTGTCAAGAACTAATCTCTTTAATCTTTCATTCTTTACCGAGAGCACAAAAAAGTAAAATTCTGTATTACCAATACAGAACTATTAT
>CAJVPU010000192.1:0-21312 GCA_910591775.1 Dentiscutata heterogama | reverse complement strand
ATAAGTTTTTATTAAAAAAATTAAACTTTTTAATAAAAACACAGGCAAATTTGCCTGTGTTACAATTTAAGGGATAGATATTGATAAGGTTAAATTTAAACAAGATGAATTGAGGTAGTTATAAGCAAGTTCATCAGCCTTGTTTTTAAATTTGTCATTATAATGTGCTTTAACTTTAAAAAAAGTGATTTTTAAATTATAAGATTTAATAAAATTGAGAAGTGAATTCTAAATAGACCAATAAGAGGTATTTAGAGGCTGAGTATTGGTTGTTTGCTAGGTTAGGCTGTTATATTTAGTAATTACAAATTAAGAGTCTATAAAAATTTAAATATTGCAGTTTCTAAGAGCAGTACAAATAGCTAATAAGATTGCAAGTAGTTCAGCTTTAAAAGAACAGGGCCGAATAAGATTTGTGCTTAGAATATATTAAGAATTCTATTGTTTTTAACTTGTATCCAGCCAATACTCATAGAGCATTGAGAATTGTCTAAGTTAATCACTGATCCGTCTGTATAGAATGTAAAATATAGGGAGTAAAGATTGAAGTTTGCAATGTGTTGAAGAGTGTTAAGAGCAGTGTTACTTGCAAAGATTGGAAGAATTTAAGAGACAAGTATTGAGAGGTTTGAGAGGGCTAAGGTTTGAGTAGTATCTTTAAGTTTGATTGAGTCTAAGAGATCAAAAGAGTTCGCATTAAAATTAACAAATTTGTCTAAGTTTAGTCTGTCTAAAAACTTGGCAGCATGACTAGTTGGGATAAAAAGAGTGTATTTGCTATTGATAATGTGAGAATTAAGAGGATAATTAGAGCATGGGCTTGAAATAATGTCAGAAATAGGGTATATTAAAGAGGAGGTAGTTGGGAGATTGCATTGCCAATATATAATTAGTGTAAAACCAGAGTTTGTGAATTGGTGGTGAGCTTTGCCAATAATAGCTTGGTTATGATAAAAGGATAAAGGCCAGGGTTTGGAATGTTTATGAAAATAACCTGTATAGTAGCTATAGTAGTTAGTAGATAAGAGGTTAAGCTGCCTAGAAATAAAGTGGTTGTGTAAGGAATTAAAGATAGAATTTTCATAAAATATAAACTAATAAAGAATTTTTCCTTTAAAAATTTTGTTAAGTCTTGGAGATGCATATTTCCAGTCTAAAAGTGGGAGTTGTGAGTAGAAGTAAATTGATTTAAGAAGAGAATATGGTAATACTAAAGTTGTTTTTTAATAGTAGAGTATTTGGGGTATGCTAATAATATAGATTCTAATGTAATAGATCCTTCATAAATTGTGAAAGAAATGTTTGTATCTGAACTTGAACTAATAGTCTAGTTTAGATGTTAAAGAAGCTGTATTATTTTAAAATTAGTGGTAAGACAGTTGGGGCCATCGATGATGGGATTTGGATAAACAAGAATGTTAGTAGCAGACTAGAGGTTGTCTTGAAGTTGTTGAATTCTGATTTAGATAAAGATGCCTAGAAAAAATTTGTTATTAAGCCATTTAATAAAGTTCAGAATGTGGTGTAAAGTTGAATATTTCAAATATTTTTAATATTGTATATGTAAGGATATAATAAGATACTTGTAAGTATAGTATGGCAAAGCTTAGCTTTGTGTTTGATAAGGTTAATATGTCGTTAAAAGATTTTGTTGCATAAAGATTAATTAAGAACAATGTTATGTATTCTATACTCTAAAGTAGGAATAATAACAATGTTTATAATATAACAGGTTTGAGTATCAGTTATTTGTTTGGTGCTAGCAATTTTGGTAAGTTAAGATGATTTGGCCAAAATAAGTTGAGATTGTTTAGTGTATTTGTTGCTAAGTGTAAACCAGCAGCCTAAGAATTTAAAAGGCTGGTGTATAGACCAAAGGGAAAGTGTCACATATTAAATATAATAGAATTATATAGGTTAGGATTGGTGTTAGAGAATAGAATAGATTTGGATAAGTTTACTTGAATATTTGCTATGTTGTAGAAGAATTCAGCAACAGTAAGAATGTTTGTTAGCTTTGTTTGACTTGATGCAATTCACAAAGTGTTATCCATATAAACCAAGACAAAGCAGTTTGTTTCGAGTTTGTTAAATAAGTGGTTTTTGAAATTGGTTGGCCATGATATTGAAGTTGTGTAGCCAGTAAAGGTAGAGTGTATATATGTAATAAGTGAGACATAGTATATATACCAGAGCAAGAGAGTAATGGTCTTCCCTTGGTTAATGCTATTTTGAACTTAATATGAAGAAGTTAGTCCAAAGTTGGTTATAACTTCATTATGGCAATTGATGAGTAAATTAATAAGAATGTTTATGATAGTTTGGGGTAAGAAGAGATGCAGAAAGATTGTCTAAAGAGGTTAAAGTTAACTGAATTATAAGTCTTGCTCATTTCTTGCAATAGTAGCTATAGCTCTTTATGATTACAGTTAGCATCTTTGATAAGATTGTTAAGGATGTAGATAGGAATAAATGTACTATTGTCTAGTAGGGCAACATAATTGAAAGGTAAAAGAATAGGATATTGAGAGAAGACTTGATTAAGTCTATTTGTTAGAATTTTGGTATATATTTTTCTAATATGTTTAATAAGGCTAATTGGTTAAGTAAAGTTGAAGTTTCTATCAAAAGTATTATTTTTGAGAATAAGATATATTCTGCCATGTTTCTATAGCTTGGGTACTGTGTTTTGAAATAAGCAATAGTTAAAAAGTACAATAAAAGTAGTGATGCAGTGTTGGTTTAGATGTTTAATTATTTTATAGCTAATACTAGTAGGGCCACAGGCCTTGCTATTAGGAAGCTTGAAAATGGTTTGTAAGTAATGTGTACTATTTAGAGTTGATATGGGAAGTAGTTGGTATTGTTGTTGCCAAAAGCTATTAAAAATAGTTTGGTCAACAGGTCAATGTGCAGTCCAATTTAAAAAGTGTAATTGGATTTGTTGTTTGATTTCAGCAGTGTTTGTAATAAGCTGGTTGGGGAGTTTAATATTGGTAAAGTATATAGAAGGTTGGTATTGGTTAAGTATACTATTGATAGCTTGAATAGGTTTTGAGACAAGTGTTTTACATCTTCTTTCAGAAGCCTGATTGATTTGTCAATGAAGACAAAGAGAGTTTTCAAGGTGGTAGGCATAGTAAATCTGTTTCTAGATAGTATGTGTATACAATAATCATAATTGGATGTTATAAGTATCAAGTAATTGGGGTGGCTAAAGATTATATTTGGAATAGGTATTGATAATAAGAATTTGTGAGTTAATGTGTAGAAGGTATAGGTTGGGATGGTTATTGTTATTATTATTAAAAGTCTTAATAAGATAACCAAGTTTTTTGAGCCTAAGATGAAGTGCAGTATATAGAGGAGTATATTTGTAGTTGTAGCTATGTTTTTGTGTAATTTTGTTAGTGATAGTTCTAATTGCAGCTTGTGTTATACAGTGTTGAAGCTTGTGCCAAGTGGTATCAATACTCTCTAAAGTATTTAGTGTAAGTGGAGTATGGCTTTGTATAATTAATTGTAAAGTAAGCTGAGAGAATTCTTGCTATTGCTGGCTAGTGGTGGCTTTATAATTAAAGATTTAGTAACTAATATTGGTATGAAGATAAGAGGGGTTTGCTAAATGTATTAGAAAATGTCCAGGAAGTAGAAAGTATAAGGTGGTTACTAAAGGTGCTTGTTTTGCTATTGTCAAGACTATAGAAGAGGATGAATTATATATTGAAAGAGTTGGTTCTGATATAGTCAATTTTATATTGTTGAACCAGATATGTTGGGTGTTGTTAAAATAGGCACCAATGTCAAACATATTTGAGCAATATAGAAAATTGATAAGTTTAAATCTAGATAATAAGCTAAGAGTAGTGTCTTGTGTGTTAAAGTTACCAAAAATAATAGGCTAAAAATTAAGTTGCTAGGCTTGAAGTATCTAGTTGATCACAGTATTTTGTGTGAGATTGTGGTGAGTAGAATTAGTAAGGAAAGATAGACAGAAATAATGCAGAGTTTGATATTGCTTTTGAAAAAGAGATCTAGTGCGATTGCTTTACCAGAGTGTGTAAGACAGCTATGAACATAAGGCTTAAGATAGTTACAAACCATAATAGCTGCTCTTTTTATAGAGCTTTGTAAGTTGGTCTAGTAGTAAGTATAGAGATTGTTGTTGCAAAAAGATAGTTTAATTTTTTTAGAGATTTTAGTCTCAGTAATGCAGGCTATGAAATATTATGGTTAATATAGTAGTCTTGCCAGATCTGTCTTTTGGAGACAATATTAAAGTATCTAACATTGTAAATCGTGATAGTGAGATATAGATTATACAGGTTAGAGTGTTCGCATCCCTACTTTCTGTGCCAGGTTATATTGCTCACTATGCGGTGTAACTATTGTGACAGGTTATATTGATCACTATAACATGATATGTGCAAAGTAGATAATAAATAAACCAAGACGTACACTGAAAAAAGATAAAAACTATATTTACGTTTAACCCTGGCATATATACATAACTAATTTAAAATTTTTTAAATCAACTTTGCATTTACAAGTATTTATGAGTTATGTAATAAAAAATTTTGTTGGTCAATATCGAATGGAAGATTTTTGTTTGAATAAAAATAGACCTTGCCAAAGGATAGGTATTGACATTTTGCACCATTGTTAGCTTACAAGCATGCATGAGTATAAGGAATAAAATTCATTATTTAGATTATTAAGAATAATTCAGGTATATCACCCATAAGTATTTTTGATTTATTAGAAAGTCTTGTCTAGTTGACATTGTAAATGCTAACAAATATTTTTTTTTTATCTTTCTTTTTAGACAGCCTCAAATTTGACACATACCATAAGATAAAACATTTTAATTTTGGGGAATTTATATATTGGAACCCAAATTTAAAAATAATTATGAATGAGGGCCCAACTTAAAAATATTTATTTATAAAGGCCTAATTTTTGAAAATATTACAAATACAGCCCTAATGTAATCACAGGATTGTTGTGGCAATGATTACTTACCTCACTCTATAACATGAAATTGTGGTTAAAGAAATTATATACAACTATCAAATTTATTTGTAATAAGTATTTATGTTATATATTTGATATATATATATATTTTAAAGTATGTAAAAAGAATAATAATTATACAAATTAAAAAAAAATTGTTACATTAAATTAGCAAACATTTCAATGTAATTTTTATATGTATAGTATAAAGGCAGCATTTATGTGAATGCAAGTTTCCATTAAGCATTGTAAATTAATTTTTATACTTCGTATATTATGGCCTTTTTTGGCATATTTTTTGCAAGTGTTTTGGTCATCTGGTTCCATTTCTCTAAGTAAATATCATTCCAATTTGTAATGTGCTTGACATAATGCTATTATTTACAATCGAAGATGATGAGCAAATTGTTAGAAAATCAAAATGAAAGAAATTTATATTCATATATTAAATATATGATTCTAATTTATATTTGTTAATATGTAGTAACGATGACATTTCATATATGCCAGAAGTAAAATTTAAGTTACATATGTATAAGTTAAATCATGATTGGGTGCTTAAGTCACAATGGGTACTAATTTATCGACGCAAATTTACTTGGGCCTGTATTTGTAATATTTTCAAAAATTAGGCCTTTATAAATAAATATTTTTAAGCTGGGCCCTTATTCATAATTATTTTCAAATTTGGTTCCGATGTGTAAATTCTCCTTTAATTTTTCTTAATAGTTTAAAAGAAAAAAAAAATTCATTCAAATTGTAAGTTTATATTTATAATATTTAAAATTCTTGATACTATTAATCTCTTTATTTCTACTTGTTCATCCCTGAATTATTATATTGGGTTTAACTATTACAGTGTTAATTCATTGTATTATTTGAAATATTTGCACACAAACTATGACTAGTTTTATTTTTTTTTCGTGCTTTACGTTTTGAGATTTCTTGAAAAACATTCTTCT
Organism: Dentiscutata heterogama; assembly: GCA_910591775.1. NCBI lineage: Eukaryota > Fungi > Glomeromycota > Glomeromycetes > Diversisporales > Gigasporaceae > Dentiscutata > Dentiscutata heterogama. Next base: position 15,337 of record CAJVPU010000192.1, on the reverse strand, counting down.
TATTTGTATCAATTCTTTGTTTGCTTGCTTTTCTTCATTTCATGGATTTAGGTTGAACTCGAATCATTGCCCCACTTTTAATTCATGAAGAATTCAGATTATGATCATAAAGAAAGGTAGTTACTCGTCCAATTGATAGTGATTTGGCAGCCTTGTAGCATTCAGCAAACTTATCAAATGCTTTTTGTAGTTGTGAGCCATAGTTCTTATAATCGTCTTCAATTTCTTTTAAAAAATCATTGAAAGACGAGTTATCAAAATTTGCTTCCTAATCTTCCATTATACTAAAATAATCAATAAAAATAATGCAGCCATAGTAAGTAAAAATTATAAAAGAATAGCTTAAATTATAAATAAAAAACAAATCTGAATTCATTACTTGTGCCAATCTTGCTTTCTGTTAAAAAATTATTGAAAGATGAATCATCAAAATATGCTTCCTGGTCTTTTATATTACTAGAATAATTGATAATAATATGTTGATAGCAATAGTAAAAGGATAACTTAAATTATATACAAAATTGCAAATCTAAATTCATTATTTGTACCAATTCTGCTTTTTGCTATTGTTATAGCATTTGAATCATCATTTTCATTATATTTATAGGATTATGCTGATTGATTAAAGTAGGTTTTGTGCATAATGATGCATAAAAAGAATGATCTTTCACATTAAGTCCTTAAAAAAAAAAAATTAACTGTAACATTACATGCATATACTGTATATAGCTTTCATTATACCCGATATCAATACTAACCACTTGCAATATATAAAAAAGTCATGCGATCATCGGGTGTTAATTAAGGTAAAAAGTTGATAATTCTGATGTGATATTTCATAGCTTCAGCACCTTGGTGCTTACAGGTGCACCTGACATTCTAATAAAACAATTACATATTCCGATAGCACTACTTACGTTATAGATAAATTCTGATTCCTTTTTTGTACTTGGTACTAGGTATTCATCTGTATTTGCTAATTGACAAATTGAATCTTTATCAACAGTTTCTCAACCAGGACACAAGAATCTCTTCGCAATTTCCATATGACCAGCATATCGATGTGCAAATCTATATAGATGACGTTCATAAAATTATTCCATGTTTTTAGTGACAAAATAAAAAACCTGAACTGAATTATATACTTTGGTTCTTGCAAAGATAATATCTTTGAGCAAACCAAAGCTATGTTCAATATAGTTATTTATATGGTTACCACGCAATAACAAATTTAACCTGAAAAAATGTGCCCAATACTGTCATCGACTCCAAAGACGTTCATAATGATTTGCAAGTAATGGATTTCGCTGATAATAATTATTCTTTAATTCTTGATAATAATCATTTATGTCAGTTTCCGTACAAGCATATAAAATTTTTGTTATTTAATTCATTATAATTACACAATGTTTTTTATTAATTCCATGTTTTGAATGTAAAGCCAACGCCAGAATACCTGTAATACATAAAATGTATATAAAAGTATATTAGATTCTGGCCAACAAAGTTTTAGCGTATTTCGCTCTGCAGCTGAATCATCAGTTAAAATATTTTGAGGCCCAACATCACATCCACGACCAAAAAATACATGTTTAGAAAAAATTGATTTTAACAAATTAATTGCTTTTTCAATTGTTAATTCAAGTTCATCAGATGTAACAAATAGTCCTAATGGCAATGCACTTGCTATGCAACTTGTGTATAGAAGTGTTATTGATATATTTAGGTGTTCGAATGATGCAGATGTGTCTACATAACAAATTTCTTCAGATTCACAGATTTTCTCATGCACTCTACTCATTAATCCTGTAACAATACATAGTATAAATGCTTTTCCCATTCGTGAATCATACTCTTAAAAAATTGCTTGTCCATGACTGGATGCATTATAATTTGAAACTTCCTCACTTAAACGCTGAAACATCAATTCTTCATTTTGTCTACCAAGCTGAGAATTACAATATTGTTCAAAAAGATGAATAACATAGGAATAATTTGGATTAATCGCACGATCAGCAAGAGTTTCAACAGGATTTTCATTTGAAAAGCTGAAAGATGTAATTCATCTTTATGAATATACAAGGCAAAAGCAGGCGAATAACCATTGTGAAACATTTGTATAAATTTATTGTGTATTTTTTCATGCACGTATTTAAAACTAAGTGACTTAGCACAATTAATAACATAATTATGTTTAAAGCGAATATTAACCTCCAAAGGATGGCTGGTATCTAAACGCCAATGTTCTAATCGTAAACACAAGGTTGCTACGCAACCTGTATTTCTATTACATGCTGATTCTGAATACTTTCTTTGAGAATCACTTTGCTTTTTTCTAACATTATAGCTATGTATACAATGCCTTGATTCTCGAAGAATAACTCTTTTACCCTTGACTTGATATCCCTTCGTTTGCGGCATTGTGGTTTTTGAGTGTTCTTCGAAAGCAGAAAACCATACTTTTATTTTATCCATAGTTGAAACATTAATGAATATATCAACTTTGAATTGCTGTACTTTAAAACCCTTATAAGTATAATATGGTGGCAATTTTACAGTACGTCAGATCATATAGCTATAATTCAAAGGAAAAATAGCTTGCAAAAAATCTGGTAACATGATCCAAGAAAAAATCTAAGAGTATATATATTTAATTATTATTATTATATTGCGAAAAAAAATTGTATTTTTAAAACTCAATTACCTCACAAGAAGTTTCATCATTTGTATGATTATCAAAATTTGCAGTGTCTTGGATTGCTTCATAAGAATCAACATCTGATTTAGTACAGCCAATCTTTATAAATTATGAGAATAAGAAAATATATGAGTTTATAACATTTAAACAAATAGTAATAGTGATAGACAGATGCAAGCTTTAACTTACTTCGATTCCGTTATCTACTTCAGCACTTTTATTTACTTCCGTGCTATCATTCTCTTCTGTGCTATTATCTACTTCTATGCCATCATCGACTTTCATGACTTTATCCACACCACTGCCTTTACACATTTTATCACCTTTATCAACAGTTAAGTTCAAAGTATTTATTTGTATTATATTATTTGTAAATGTGTTGTTCATATAACTTGGAAATATATCTCTTGAATAACTTATTGGTGAATTCCACGTATGATGTGTGAATGTAAATATATTTTCCGTATTATTTGTGAATGTATTTTCTGTATTATTTGTGAATATATTTTCCATACAATTTGTGAACATACCTCCCTGACATAGTTTGTAAACATACTTTCATTCATATAATTGGTAAATGTGAAGGTTATGCTTTTAGTAGATATAAAGGTTGATTTTGCTAAGTAATATAAATTGTAAGTTACTATTTTAACAAAAATTATAAAAATTCTAATCCATTAATTACTTACATAAAATTTGAGTTCTTTTTTTTTTATTTGATTGCCTAACGTTTCCTACTTAATTTCTTATTTTTAATTTTTTTTTTAATTTTTTTTTTATTTTTTTTATTTTATTTATTTATTTTTTATTTGATTTCTTGTTGACGTTCCTACTTAGTCATTATTTAAAAGATTGTTGTTATACAAGTTATATCTCATGCTCTAATGATACTTTGTTTTATATGTTTGAAATGCTCAAAGGTTTGTATTTATTATTTTAGGCACCTGCTTTTATTTTTTGCTGCTTTAACTTTCTAACACTAAACCTCTCCTTTGCTACCAAACTTTCTACACACACACAACGATATTTCTCAATGCTTGTTTTATTCAAGGTAATGAAGTAGAAGTTCGATTTTAAAGATCGAACTTAATATATATATACTTTTTCTATTATGTATGATTACATTACTGATCTGTCAATTATTACTTTTTCTGTCATAATTACGATTTGAAACAATTATCTCTTGTACAACATAACTTATAAATGAGGAAAAACCACCCATCAGGCTTTCAATTATATTTTGTGCTGGACATAGTCCCAATAAATTTAATAGATTGTGTCTGGAACAAAATATAATTAAAAGCTGATAGGTGGTTTTCCCTTGACAGCACAAGTTAATTTAAAAAATTTTAAATTAGTTATGTATATATACCAGGGTTAAACGTAAATATAGTCTTTATCTTTTTTCAGTGTACGTCTTGGTTCATTTATTATCTACTTTGCACATATCATGTTATAGTGATCGATATAACCTGTTACAATAGTTATACTGCATAGTAATTGACATAACCTGGCACAGAAAGTAGGAGTGCAGAGTGTTTATATTAGAAGTTATAGGTATGCAATTTGAGTGGATCATATCTAAACCACTGTAAGAGATTCTGAAAAGAAGATATAAAGTAGTTTGTAAGTATTTGGTGTTCGTAAGAGAGATAAATATGTATCTCTATATAATTATCTTCCTTGACTTTGATATTGAGTATAGAAATTTTAATATATAGATATGAGTTGTATAAGAAAAAGTCATGTTAGATGTAGTTAAGGAATAATTGTATTGTTTGGGATGTTCGAGTAGAGGTAATTTGTAATAAAATAAGAATTTTTTGTATCATGTTAGTGGATCATTAGGGCCAAGTTGCTCAGTTACTTGTATTATTGTTTAAGTTGAAAGTCAACAGGATTATAGTCTGTATTAGATAAGAGTTTATTGTCAGATAAAGAATAAATAAGAGAAGTAGATTGTTGAGAGGGTAATGTAGTGTGTAGATCATAGGGGACTAATGGTGTTGGAAATTATACTACAGAAGAGTTGTCTTTTACAGTGTTCACTATATACCTAGCTCACATGGTTCAGTAAAAGCTAGCAACAATCAAGTTATCATTAGAAAGTCGTTCAAATCTAACTCTTCTGAATATAAAAAGTGGCTGATATTATAGGAACTACTTATGATCTGGTTATTTAGATCTTTAATATCTTATTCTCAAATCTTAAATATATAGAAGACAATGTTTGTATTTGTTTTTTTGTTTTTTTTTTAAGTAAGGTCTTTTCTTCAATTTCTTTATTATTTGTTATGCAAAGTTAATTTACAATTTTGTTTACACAAATTTTAGAGGAAATGAAGATTAAGCTAATTTACTTCAGATCTGAACCTTAGCTAGGTAGGTCAAAAACCTCTAGACTATGAAATGGGCCAAGAATGAGGAGAAGTGTATGAGTCTATGTAATTTAGTAATCAGCAGTTGTAAATATGTTGACTTGTTAGGTTTTGGGTGTGGTTAGTGTGTCGAATATTGGCGGTTGTTGAAGTAGGTAGGTTGATCAGTATTAAGTTACTTGATGAAGTTGAGATCTAGCTAGGTATCTAGATTTTCTCTCTTATTTTGGTGGTTATCTTATTGTAGAATTCGGGTGCCAGTTGCATGGCTTGACTAGGCAGTTGAAGAGGCAGAAGCATTGAGCTAGTGATGAATCTAATCAAGAGATTGTTGTTGAGGTAAGTGTTATAGAAGGCTTGAATAAAGGAATTATGGTTAGTAATATTTGCATTATATTTTAATGCAATGTAGTCAATAGTTGAGTTAATAATTGACATAATATTAATGGGTTGGTGTGCACATAATCCAGTGGTTGTCATCTTCGAGTGCTTGTCAACATCGTCGACAAGTTGGGTTTGTGTGGGTATGTGAGTGTCTTGAATAAAGGTTTACTAAGTTTGGGAGTTCTTCATCAATAGTTTGTATTTGAAGTTTTTTATTTTGGATATCTCGGGGTTAGTGTATCGATGGAGGGGTTTGTTATTGTATTGTATGTATTCAAATGCTGCGCTCTATAGTATGTTTTGGTGTGTTTGGAGCAGCTGTTGAATTTGGTTTTGTTGAAGCCAATTGGCTATATTTTGAGCGATATGTATTTTCTTTATAGTTGTCTTTAAGTTATTTGAGGTAAATTGTTGATTAAGAGAGAGGATGTATGTGCTATAAGAGTGGAAAAGAGGGTCAAGTTCAATTTGGATAGCCTTTGTTTGTTTATTTATTTTTCTTGAAGAGCAGATGTGGTTGGTGCTGATTTGGATTGATTTTGCAAGGATTGCTTTCTGTATAAGCAGAAAGTAGGCATAGTTATTCATTTTTCAAAGGTTTTTTATAAGTGGTATTGTTATATTTATGAGTTGAGAAATGGATTTAATAATGTGTCAGGAGTTTGTGTTAAGTGTGATGTGAGCATTACTGGGGGCTAGAGTTATAAGTAAGAAAAGGCTTGTGAGTGCAATTTTGTTAATATTGGGCCAGGTTCTGTTTTGGATAGTAAGGTTGATTGGATTGGATGGGTGAGTGTTTTCGTTAAATAGGAGATGAATAATTGCAGTTGGGATACTAGTGTTGGTGTTTTTTTGTGCTATAATGGTTATTTCTGCTTGAATATTGTTTATTGTAGGTAAGTTGAGATAGTATTTCCAAAAAGTTTCAGTATGATCGGTAATGAACTGGGCTAGTTCAAAGAAGATTCGGTGAGTGTGAGGGATGTAACGGTATGGTGTTCTGTGTGATATTTGTATTGGGCATGGGTCATGAAAGGTTGTTATATTTCTATGCCAATACTTTTTTGAGTCGACTTGGATTTCAGTAATGTTGCTATTGGGAAACCAGAAGGTACAGTTTTTTGTCTTAGTAGTTGGGTCATGTAGTGCACAACCCAGGCAGCAAGTTAGAAGATTATGATTGTTGAGGTTCTAATATTGTATTTTAAGTAAGTTGTCCCTATAAGATATTTTTCTTTTGATTGCAAGATATGAGGATATAATCCAATATTTGTTGTACTGTTTGTTAGAATGAGGTTTCCAAATATATGAGTTAGGTTGTGTTAGAACAAATGTATTTGTAGCTATGGCTTGTAGTAGTTCGTGAATATATATAAACCACTTTGAGGTTCTTCCATGTGGAATTTTACTAATGTTGTGGTGGAAGTTTGTCCAATCTAGTAGTTCTGAGTTATCATAATTTGTAAATTGTTTGATGTCACTTATTTTGTAGCAATTGAATTTTGCTTTAATATATGCAGGTTTATTTATATAAGCTAAGATAGTATTGATGGAGTGGCCTAGTAATTGGAGGGGTATTGGCTAGGGGTTTGCTGTGCGAGAAAATTGTAGATTGAGTAAATGGATATTGTTGACTAAGTATGCAGTAAAGGTTTTAAATTCTTATATAGAGAATTGAGGTGTGTATGTCAAGATTAACTAATTAGAAAAAGCATCATTTTGTAGTTGCTAAATATGAATATTAAAGGTTAATAGGGAGAGGGTTGAGTTTAATAAGTTTTTAAGGATGGATGCATGGTGGGCTTGTTGTAGTTGGTTAATGTCTGTTAGTGCATATAAATAAGGTAGATGAAGAGTTGAATTGGGTAGGGAGCGGGATATCATTGCTTTTGTTTTAATAATAGCAATTTAGCATTTAGTAAGGTTCTATGCTTTGGCAGTGGTTAAGTAAGTGTTTGATAATTGGTAACATAGATGAGCGAGTAAGACTGTATTTATGATATAGATGGTTTGTTTTTCAGTAATGAGAGAGTGGTGTAGCTTGTTTAATTCTTGGTTTAGTTCATGCTTTAGTTTTCGGATAATCAGTCTATTGTTGTAGGGTGGCATATGTAAGTTCCAAGGAATCAGAAAGTATCTTTGGGGGGAGGTTGTGTATAAGTTGGTTTTGGAAGGTAATTGGGAGTGAGTCAGAGGTGTTGTTGTATAAGAGTATTAACTTATTGGGGTTGACAGTAATTTGGGTGAAGGTGTAGAAGAATGAAGCAATGGATAAGATAGTTTTGAGTGACATTCTACTATTGGCAATCCAGGTGGTGTCATCCATGTATGCAATAACTGTGGTTGATGTCTGCTTTACTGTTTGTGTTGTAATAGGGTGTGTTGTTATTGAGTAGCTAGATATTGTAAAAGTTATTCGATGGATTAGGAGGTCATAATATATTTGCTACAGAATAGGTAAGATAGTTTCGTCTTGGTCGAGTCCATCTTCGACAGGGTAGGGTCGTGTTTTTCCAAGAGAAATGATAACTTGGTTTTGTCAGTATGCAAGAATATTGGTAAGTAGTTGGATGAATCCTTGAGAAATATGGATATGCTCAAGTGCTTTCTAAAGCAGAGGAATATGTATTGTGTCTTAGGCTTTTGACATGTTTTGAGAAAGTACCCAGAGTTCTTTGTTTTGTGTATGGGCATCTTTCAAGATATGCATGATTTGTTAGATGGGTTGCAAAGTAGAGGTATGTAGGAGTGCTACATGGTTTGCTGAGTCTAATATATTGTGTTTGATTAATATTTGGTTGAGGTGGTTGGTTAATATTTTTGTAAATATTTTTCTTGAGTGTTCGATCAATGTGATAGGTCTTGTTTTGCTTAGGTTACCCGGTAGGTATCCTTTCTTAGTAATGGGCCATACTAGGTCTTTATGCCATAGCTGTGGTATGCTTTAAAGGTTGAGGCAGGTGTTGAAGATATGTATTAGTTGTTTAATTGCATGCTGGGAGAGCTTTTTTAGCATCTCATTGGATATAAAGGTGGGGCCAGTTGCTTTTTTTTGGGGTGTATTATTGATTGTTGTTTGGACCTCTTTACAAGTTATGGGGCTTAATAGGGACTAGAAGGTATTAGGTAGAATGTTGCTAAGTGGTTGGTAGTAGCTTTTCCATTCTGTCCAGGATGAGAAGTTGGGTGGGTTGGATTTGGTCTAGTTGTGGAAATGTTTCCTTGTTGCTTCTTTGATTTCATTAGGATTAGTTATGATATCAGTTGGGTAGTGATATTATTGTATGAAACAGGGGTATGTATTTGTTTTAGTATACAATTTATCATCAGGGTTGTATTGTTAGCAAAATTATCATAACAGCGCAGTATGTGCGATTGAATAATTGCTTTTTTCTGGGTATTATTTTCGATGTTGCATGCTTGATACAGTGTATTTTGAATACTTTTTAGCTGAAGTAGTGTTTTATTATATTGCTATATTTCTAGGCTTTGGGGAGTCAGAGTTATTATAGAAGTACTAGTTAGTTTGTTGATTTGTTGTAGGTATTGTTTAGATAGTCTGCTACAAAATTGGACAAGAAAGGGGTGGGTCACTTAAGTTTAACAATTGTATAATTTGCTTTTTTTAATGCATTGTACAATATAGCAGCTTTAAAGATGTGAATAAAGAATTTTTTGGGGCAGGTGTAGGTTGCAGATAAGTAGGTTTTTGCAGCTTGTTTCATGATATTGTTCAGATTATTCCAAGTTTTGTTAAGCATTGTAGTGTTAAGGATAGGTTGGAGGAAGCGTGAAGATGCTGTTAGGTGAGTTGTAATATAGTTGGCAAAGTCATTCCATTGTTCATTGGTTGTTTGAGAGTATAGGTATTTTTTTCAGTATTGTTTCTTTGTTCATAGGTGGTTTTGAAATGAAGAAAGTTCTCAAGTGGATTGGAGTATTGTATGATCACTTTGTGTTGATGAGGTAGAATCAATATATATAGGCCTTGAGAATACCAGTGTGATTTCTGAATTAACCCAAAAATTGTCAATTTGGCTAGAGTATGTGTTTCTTTGCCAAGTAGGTTCTGTGATGTCGTGTAGTTTTAGCAGACTAATGAATCCCAAACTTGACAGGGATTGGAGCAAGGGTGTGTTGTGATGAAAGTTGCATCTGTTAATATTGTTGTTGAAGTCACCTGCCATGATGATATTAAAATGTCAGCTATGAGCTTGGTTTATCCAATGAGTGATTTGGTTTTGGGCTTTTTTGGCTTGTATAGTGATATTAGATGGAAGGTAGATTGAAATTAGTCTTGTATAATTGTTTTTGGGTAAGTATAGGTCAATGAGAAGTGCAAATCTGAGGATTGTTGAGATATTATGAATATAGGTTTGTAAATAATATTTCACTACTATTGCTGTACCCATACAGGTTTCTCTTATATTTGCATTACTCAGGTTGCAGTTTGATATGAATATCTTAAATAAAGAGTTTGAGAGGGAGGCTGAGTTGGATGAAATATCAAATAATTTGGTTTCAGTCATAAAGATTAAGTCTGCTTGAAGGTTGTGACATTCTTCTAAGAATAATTAAAGTTTTAGTAGCTAGTTGATATCCTGTACATTATGGCTAATGCAAATTAAATTTGATATTAAGCCAAGTAGTGGTAGTGAGCTATTAGATGATAATGTTGTATTACTCATATGTAATTTTGTTTAGGGGAGAGTCTGTGGATTTTGGGTATGGGTTGGAAGGTGAGTAGTTGTCAAAGATTTGCCAGTTAGGAAGGGATAAATCAGGTAGAGCCAGCATGTAGTCAGGTATAAATCTGATAGCAAAATATGTTCAAAGTTTGTTGATTATGCCTTTTGCGTTATAATGTACTTTAATTGGAATCATTGCCAGTAGCTCAGGGTCAAGTTTTGAGAGATAAGTGCTTAAGTCTTCGAGGGTATTAGGTAAAGTAGGTTTTTGGTTGGGGGTATTTTTTTTAGTGATATTAATCTATGAAGTAGAGATGTAATAGAAGAAATAATTATTTCATAACTCTCTAGTGATATCTACCAGTTGTTTAGGAGATGTAATAGGAATAGTTAAATTCATTTCTTGGATTGCCTGATGGTCTGTTAGTAGATCTGGTTTGTTTGTATAGTTGACGTTAATATAGTTTTGGGGTAGAGGGGAAGGGAGGTTAAAATGCTTCAACTTCAGCAATAAATTGGTTTGCAATTTCTTTTTCTAGTATTGGAAAGTTGTAATTGATTTTAGTGGTAATAGATGTAGATTTAGCTGATAAGTGTGGTTTTTGAACAATGTAATCATTTGGGAAATATTTAAACCCGAAGTGAGGTTAGAGGATCTCTGCAAAGATTTGGAGATCATATTTGTCTTTGGTTTACAAGGGAAAAGCTGTCAGAATCTGTGTAGGAGTTGCTGTGATATTAGGGGTAGCAGGGTTTTTTTGGAGGTAGGTCAAAGTAATTTTCTGGTTCTCTTTGACTTCATAAAGTCTTTGAAGTTTTTTTCTGTATTGGGCTAGATATAGTAAGGATGAATGATCTAAGATAGGAAACAAGTTACGAAGAGATGGGTCAAGATCAGATAGGTTTGTAGGAAGTAGTAGTAACTGTTCTTGGAAGTAGCAGTTTGGGAGTGATTTGAAGAAGTAGATGCATCGAAGTGCAGTTACTACTGCTCTGGTTTGTGTGTGGTTAATAATAAGGAGATAAAGAGGTGAAGTTCAATAATGTTGTCAGGAATGTTCGTGATTGAAGTGAGAAGGGGGTTAGGTGTTCTTGCAAAGCTCTATGAATTAGTTGGCAGGTATTTTTGAACTGAATAGTATAGGCAATTTTGGCAAAGTTGATGCAGTAGAAAATCTTTCTGGTAATATCATAGGGCTTAGTTTTTAGAAAATCGATGTTTGTGATATAGTTGACTGTGAGTTTGAGTTTAAGTTTTTCAAGAATTTGATTATGGTTGTTTTTGTTTAAGAAGTGAGTTTGATGTTGTCATTTGTATTTTTCTAGAGCTATGTTAAGAAGCGTGTTGAATTCGATTTGATGTAGTAGGGCTTTTTCTTTATTTTGAGTAAAGGATTTGAAAAAGGCTGTGTCGAAGTGTTCGAACTTGGTTTTTATAGTGATAGATAGGTTATATGCTGTGGGCTGTAAGCTAAATTTATGTGAGAAAAAGAAGGTGAGTGTTGATTCATCTGTAAATACTTCGAGTATTGCATCGATATTCCATTTGTTCGAGTCAAAGGGGCCTTGTCTTCGTGAAAGGCTGTTGGTAACTATCTGACTCCAGAGTATTGTTTTATCTAGTTCTTTTGATGGTGTTATGATATGTTTGTTTAATAGAGCTTGACTGTAGGAAGGCCTGTTTGGTTGTGAACGGATTGTTGAAGTAGACTCATTGTCACCAGGGTTGAAAAAGGTCAGTTTAGTGGTAGTCAACTGAGTGGTGGGTTTGATTTCTATTATGTCATCAGTTGTAGTATGAGCTGGGTTATCAGTTTTGTTTTGATCAGGGGCATGGAAAATTTTAGGTAGGGTGTTTATTGTTGGGGTTCTCAGCAGGTCCAGTACTGAGTTGTTTGGGTCATTTACATTTTGTTTTGCTGTTGGTAATGTCATATGATCAGCAGATAGGGGTAAGCTAGATTCCTCCAAAGTGGAGTATATACTTGGTGAAGAAGAGTGTTCTTAAGTCACTTGATCATTGGGTTTATTTCTTTTTGCGAGTGGTTCAGGTAAGATAAGAAATAATTCTATGGGTTCAGTAGTGCCGCCAAAGAGTGTGTCTGTTACAGATTGTAAAATAGACTTTCAGTGAGCCATATTAGCGTAGTGCTCTAAAGTAAGCTTCTCGAAGGAGAGGGTGGTTTCATAGTTGATATGACTGTGCTTGTTTTTTTCTATCTCTTTGGAGTTAGTTGGTTGGTAGCTTTCTCTGTTGTCGGTTAACACTGGTTAATATTTAATAAAGTAGATATGTTCTGTTATTTGTTTACTTTTTAGTCAAATTTCTAATTTCCTATGATTTTCAGGGGAATGGGAAAAAGTAAAGTTGCTACTTTCTAATATTTGTATTTGTGTTTTGAATATTTTTAAATAAAGTATATATTACTATTAGAGTTGGCATAGACCAGTTAATGGTCAAGCTTGATCAGACCAGTTTAACCAATTTGACTAGTTGGTCAAAGGGTTTAGTATTAGTCAAATTAGTCAAAGGATATTTAAATATATATACTATATATATATATATATATTTATCAAGACAAAATCTTGATCTCAATGTTTTATTAAATTTTTAACATATATTAATCTATACAGTATTACTGCATAAACTACATAATTTAATTAATTGCATATAAAATGTAGAACTATGTTTTAACTATCTATATCTAAGATCTATCTATATAGATATATCTAAGTATCTATAGTATTTCCAATTTACTCTCAATCTAATTCCATCGAAGTGATCACAAAATTAGCCTGATTTTAGGTTTTTGTATACCCACTCACAATTACCTTTCTGTAGTTGCTAAGACTCTCATTTGTAGTTGTAACCAAGCTGTTAAGCTCATCATTTGACATTCTAAATCCCTAATTCTGCAGTGTGGATTCTATCAAATCTACAGTTTTCTAATATTTGCTTATTCCCATTAAACCACTTTTGCCTTTGTGAAGGTTTGCTATTCTTGAACTAAATACCTACTTCACATTTCTCTTCACAAATTAAGTTTTTGGTTTTACTAAACTTCCAAACCAGTTGGCCTGGTAGGGTTAGCCTGCCCAGGCTTTAAGTACCTTACAGTCTCCCTTCTCTTAGTACACACTTCCAAAGCACATGTCCTTTTCCTCTGGTGCGACTCCGGTAGCCAGTTTGGTAGAACCCCGAACCTATAAGGTCTTGTCATCCAGATTCTCCAAACCTTCAGTTGGTCTGATTCTGTTCTGCAGCACTGTCGTATCCTCAGTCTTTCTAAACTCAGGTCTTGCCAAGCAGGTTTTAGCTTTTTTAGTTCTCTTTCAGTTTTATTTCAGTTTCAGAGACTTATCCTGGGTTTGCACTGCCTAGACTGGTTTGTATTCCTTTGTGTAATATGAAAGCTCTAGAACCTTCCAGTATCACAATGATAATGATGTGACCAGAGTTACAGGTAATTAACCCAACTAATCAATAAAGATCTGTTACTATAATATAAAAGATTTTATTTAAAATGTCACTAGTAGAATTCAAACTCCATACTTTTGATTAATATAGCTTGGAGATGCAACAACTTTACCACTCTGCTATGTTGCTACACCCCCTATATATATATATATATATTGAATACTATTTTATTTAATTAATTAACTAAACTATTTAACCAATTTGACTAGACTATTTGACTAATTTGACCAGACCAGTTTGACCAATAAATTTTTGGTTGACCAATAATTTGACTAACTCTGATTACTATATACAGTTAATGATTTAGACTATATAGTCCTACTCTATATGTCTATTCTAACCTTTATATAGATTTATCATGTGTTTATACTACCTAAACCAGTTTGTATTCCTTCAATCTACTTCAGAACCACTTTTCAAAGATTCTCAATCCTCTAATAGATATTTCTTTTTTGGTTAAATACTATATTCAAGATTTGCAAGTAACTTCCTTAATGAGATAACTCTGTAGAATTATGCAATAGATCTCCAATCTATCTTTCAAGTTGAGTTAGTACAACCATGTATTACAGTTTATCTTGAAACTGGGTATATACTTAATTAAGTTAGCATGCATTGATTATACATACAAGATATAGTTTTCAATAATCATTACTGGTAGAAATTAAACCCTGGACCTTGCCACTTGGAATACAACAACTTGACTACTTCACTAAGTTGCCACACTTTAAAAAAATTTTTTTATAATAAAAATAATAATTAAACTATTAAAATTAGCTTAATAGATTACAAGATATAAGTATTTTAGTCTTTATAGCTATTTATTTATTTTTTATTTATATAAAAACAATAAAAAAATATTAGTAAACATATCTTTACTATTTACTATATATTGTCACTATATCTAAACATATTTATAAATTTTGAACTAAATCTAAACTAAAGTTTAGATTTAGATTCATGTTTAAAAATTTTAAGTTTATATTTAGTTTATATTTAAAAATTTTTTTAGAGTTAGGTTTATTAAATCTAAACCTAAACCAACATTAAACCAAACTAAATTTAGAAACTCTATAAAATTTTTTATTCAAATTAGGCTATAATATAGTAAAAAAACTATTTTTTTTTTTAACTAGTTCAAGAAAAAAATAAATTTGTATTATGATTGTTAGCTGTTTTTATATATATAATTTCTTGATATTATAATAAATTTGTAGCTAATAGTTATAATAGATTAATAGGCCAATAAAATACAAATTTTTAATTTATACAAATTGTATATTTAATTAAAATATTTAGTTGTATATTAGAATTCTGACACACAAAATTCTAACACAAAATCCCAGCAACAAAATCCAAATATACAAAATTCTAACAAATTAAACTCCTAATTTTAATATCGTTAGAATTTTATTTGTTAAGATTTTGTATTTTAGAATTTTATTGCCAGGATTTTGTATGTTAGAATTCTGATATACAACCAAAATATTTAAGTAATATATAAGTGTAGATAAATCAAACTATTTCTTTTTTTTAAATAAGCTATTAATTTCAACTAAAATATTACAACTTTAGCTTTTAACTTCTTAGAATCGAACCCTCTCTCCCCGTCTATCACTCGTACAAAATTTTTTCAACAAAAAAATTGCTAAATAATTAAATAACTCTAAATTTTATTAAGCCAACTGGCTTTCTGCTCCTAAACAAACAA
>CAJVPU010000191.1:0-21322 GCA_910591775.1 Dentiscutata heterogama | reverse complement strand
ATAAGCCTCCCGTTATGCATGCAAAATACACTCAAATAAATGCAAGCCATCCCTAGCTATATTTGTATCATAAGTTGCAAAAAATAGGAAAAGTTCATATTTTAATAGTTACGCAAGTGAAATTAAACAAAATAAAACTCAAGATAATCTATTATAATTACCGTATTCCTCCGAAAATAAGCACCCCCTACAATTCATATATATATACTCGAAATTAAGCATCTCTCATATAATAGAAATATAACTAAATATCAAATCATGCAAATTATTGGTTGAGATTATACTCGAAAATAAACAACCTTATAGCAAAATGGGTGTGCATATTTTCGGAGGAATACGGTACTTGCTTAGAAAGCTACGAGACTGGTTAGGTGTGGAAACCATACTGTATTTTTGTGTAATAACGTTTATGAGCGTTATTTAGAATAATAGCCCGAATTAAATTTAATTTGGGCCAAAAATTTTGAAATTACACCCTTATGTGTTATATCGTGAAAATACGATGAATTATACCAGTGTTTCTTAAAAGGCAAGTGAAGTACATATGTACGCACAATACCGAAAAATAAATCAAATCTGGAATTTATACAAATATTCAATCACAATTTTCCTAAAACTAAAACTACTCTCGAACAGTGGCGATGGTTTTTCTAGTCCATTCTCCATACACGTACTAAAATATATAGTATGTATGTTGTGTCACAGGTGCATTCTTGCTAAAATTAAGGTGAGAATATGGATTAGTGGTAGCAGAAACGGAGAATTCACGTGAAAATTTCATAATCTAATGATTAAGTTTAATACGTATTCTGAGTTTTATTGAATCGAAATCACAGGACCAAGGATCGTTTCTGCCACACTAATCTACCCGGTGTTAGTGTAGGTTAGGCCAATCGGCACTGATGTGTTGTTGTGTGTATAATTAAATTTAATTCAAAAATTATTTTTTAGTTTTAATAATTAAAATAATTATATATATCATAATTAAATTTAGAATTATATAATAATTAAAGCGAAAATAATATAATTTAATAAAATTAACATAAGATCAATTTAGCTATTAATAACAACAATGAAATTGTATCATAATAAATCACCTATCAAGTACTACCAAACGTTCAAGAATTTCCTCAAACATTCAAGAATTGCTACCAAAAAATACTTAAGAGCTATTATCATCAAGCATTTAAGAAATTTTACCGTCAAACATAAAGAACTTTCTCTACCAAACAATTAAGAAATTTACTCCATCAGAAATCATCGAACAAACTAGCAATATTCTTGCAATTTCGGAGTTATTGATATTTCAAATTTACATTTGAAATTACGGTCAATTGAAAGTTAATAAGTTAATTAGTGTATGATAATAAGGATCCGTGTTATTTCACCGATAATAATTTCATCGACATTTCACAATAATTTCACTGACATTTAGCTGTTTAGTCACCAACAGCTCATTTACCGGCGAGTTTTTTTATAAATCACACTAACCTTAACTCTAATTATAAATCTGACCCCAACAACAATGTATACTTTGTTTGTGAAATGAGAGTGTCGGTGAAATAAACTGAAATAAACTTGCTGGTGAATTACAGCTGCTTTTATAAATTCTGGGACATCTAAAATTTGCTCGTTTACTGAAACCTCATCGATCTTGTTCTAAGAATTATCTAACTTTTCGAAAACTGGCGATTCTTAGAACGAGATCGGTGAAGTTTTGGAAACGAGTAAATTTTTAGGTGCCCAGAATTTATGAAAACAGCTGTAATCGTTGGTAAAAAAAACATGTCGGTGAAATGAGCACCACCGTGATAATAATTTAAAAATTTCAAATTGTAAGAATGATTTAGTCAATAAGATGTTTGAAAGCAAATAACAAATTTGATTTGTAATTAGATTAGTAATGGAGCGTAAAGTTTCTAATATAATGGTAAAATAAGTATTTTATTTCTAGAAATTATTAAATGATCCTCATGCTCACAGACTAAATTAATCCAATGAAATTAATTATACATAATGCCAAATAAGTATTTATCTTTCTGCTTTATGAAATTGTTCTTTGCCGTTTTTATTATAAAAACTATTAAATCCTTATACTCACAATCTGAATGAAATGATTAATGTGAATGAAGTAATTTGTACGTGATAATGAATAAGTATTATGTTCTTTCTTTGTGAACCTGTATTGCTGCTTTATTTCTAGAAATTATAGAAGGGTTTAAAACTTATCATTATTAAGATTAATTTGTGAGCCAGATGCCATTTTATAAAGATATAAATAATGTTTAATAATTTTATTTATATAAAAAAAATAAATACAATTTAAATTAATAATGATAATAAAAAAAAGTATAAGAATATATAAAAATTTAATGTTTATTTAAACTAAAATAATTTTGATTATCTAATTAATAAAGACTAATATTAAATTTTGTTTTTTTTAATTACTTGATTATTTTTTTGAACTGAAGTAAATTTTCTTTTTTTTTGTTGAGAAGAATATTCACTGTCATCTAAATCAAATTCAGATAATTCAATTTCTATATCATTGTCAATTTCAAAATGTTGATCTTTTGATTTAAGTAAATCTAAATCATAATTAAGATCTATTTCATCATCTGATTCAACTTTTGCATGTATTTGTTGTTTATAATCAGATAATTCTTTACAATATAGATAATCTCATAAATATTTTTTTTTATATTCAGAAAAAATTTGATGCAATAAACTTGATTATTTTTGATTATAACTTCTTCTGGTTTATCTTTATTAAGCTCTTGAACAATTTTTTTAAGATTTTCAGTAGTATATTTGCATTTATCATATTTGAGATCCCAAATCATACCACAAAAATCAGATTTTGAATCTTTATGAAAGATGAGTTGTATTATATGTTTTTCAATATCATCATGCCAATCACTTTTGAATTCAATTATAAAATCAAGTCATCATTTAAATTGTTTTCAGTCACATTGTGCAGATGTTTCATCATCTATATTTTTTTGATCAAAATTAAAAGCTTCTTCTGCAGTTTATAAAAAGTCATGAAAATATATATTTAGCTAAAAAGAGAGCAAATTATTTCTCTTTTATTTCAACAGTTTCTGGAGTATTATTCAAATATTTTACAATAGAATTTCAATCAATATATGTATACCATTTATCAAAAAAAACTATAGAATGACCTTGATAACCAACCCACCACGAAGACTCATTTTTTTGCTTTTTAGATTTAGGATACAACTCTGACTGAAATAGCTTCTGAACAAGATTTGATTTGCCTGCACCACCCTCTCCATAAAAATAAAATGTTACTGGATGCCAAAATCTTTCTAACTGGGTTTTCTTTTTTTTTATATTTTTAACTGCATTATGAACAATATATATATTTTTTTGATTATTTGTCTATACTTTTGAAAAGTTTTGAGCATATTTAACAATTGCCTCATCTCTGGATAAATTATTTTCAATTAAATCTTCCATAAGCTTATTTGTAGCTTGAGTATTATATTCATCAATTTTTGTTTTATCATAAATAAAATAGTATGTTTCAGGAAACTCTAACATTCTTGTAGATGAACAATTATAATTAGGAGTGCAATTTGCATATCTATGTAATTGATTTTTATAGTCATATAAACATGATTAACAGCATGGATTCTTGCATTGCTCAAAATCTCTATTTATATATGCAAAATATTGTTCTTTTGTAGTATTAGAATAGTGAATATGAATATTTGCTTGAAAAAATTTTTTTATTCCAGTTTGCTTGTCACAATTCCAATGACCAACTTGTTACTTTGAATTATTATAAAATTCAGACCATCCTTGTACATGATATCAACCAGGTAGAGTTAAATTATTGTTGGGTTCAAACTTGAAATATAATTTTTTAAACTTATATACTTTTGTTTTAAAAAGTTTAGAAATATATACAAGAAAAGTGTCTAAGTGTTCATATAATATAAAGTTAAAATAATGAAATGCTGTTTGGAAATTAATTTTAAAATTAAGATAAATGGTTCAACAATATTCTAATGCAAGTCAAAATAGCCCTATTTATACTTTTTTGATTAAAAAAACTTATATTACTAAATGTTGAAAATGCTTTATTTTTTATAAAAAATAATAGTTATTCATATAACAAACCATAATTCCAACCATACTCTAATTGAATCTATTTTTATAAATTTGTAACTCATAATAACCAATTACAGTAAAAAAAAAATTCTAGAAAGTTCTACTACACTAAAGAAAAATGGTTTAAAAAAAATGCTATTAGAATTAAAATAGTTTTACACAAAAATTTATTAAGATAATCACTTTTATGTTATTAATAAAAGTTGTAAAACAATGCTAGTTTCATAGAATTACTTTTGTTATTTTACTAATAAAATTTTAAAATATTTGATGAATTATATTATATAGACATTTTGATATGCAAAGCTTATATGAAAGTGCTTTATCAAAATCTGGCATCATTCTGCAAATATTTGTCTATTTGTGCTAAAATTTTATATGCATATTCTTGACTATAATCTGTACTAAATTTGTTATTTATATATTGTATATTTCATTTAACTAAAAAATTTTTTATTAGTATACTTCATTCTAAAATATATAAAAAAAGGATCTATAGTAACTCTCTTCTGTACACATTTGACAGGAAGAGGTCAAAATAAACAAGACAAAATATCTACCACACCAAAGGAGAAAAACCTCATCAAACCAACAACAACAAGAGCTAAAGTCCTTGTTCCTGCCATAAAAAAAACACAGAACTTATACTTTACAAACAATCGCTTAAAAGACACAAAAAGATGGACCCAGCTTATAAGAAGGTTAATAGAAGAGACCCTTCTAGTCCTCAATATACACAGTTTAATTTAAAATTAGCCCCTCCCCTCACAGAAACTACAAAAAATACAAAAGAAAAAAACCCAACAAGTGACAAGGAAAGCTAGAATGACTTAGTTTTTCAAGAAAACCTTTGGCTAACTACAAACACATCTCTCCAAGAAACTAACCCAAATAAACAAAACAACAAAGAAACACATGTATCTGAAAAAGATCTAGAAAATTCTAGAATATCAAGTTAGATAAACACATCACCTAAGATACCCGAGCCTACTCAGAACCCCTATTCACATATACTAACCAATGATTTGAGACAAGCAACCACCCAGAATAAAGTACTATTCAAGCAATAGTCTAATCTCTTTTCAAAACTAAGACAAGGCCAATTTACTTATTCTATATTCTCTCCAAGAGAACAAATCAAATCTAAGTATAACAACGCACTTATTATTGATATCTCAAGGATCTATTGCTCCTTCAATGAGATCATGTTTTCTCTTTTTGAAAATGTTAGAGGCAAAGTTATCACAGCCAAGCAACATTTCAAAAAAGGCTCTTGCTCATAGTTAGAAATTATCTTTGCAAATCATAAGCTACTCAAAGAATACGCAGAAAAAGGAGTTGTAATTCTTAATAAAACCTACTATGGCTATATTCCAACAGATGCTCCCAAGTCCTTTTTACTAGCCAAAATTAGGAATGTCTCTTTAGGTGACAAAAATCAAATTACTGAATATATCAAAAAAGCTTTTGAAGACATAAGTAAAATTTCCTCAATCAAACTTCTATTGATTGAAGGCACTCCTTACTTAACAGATCAATGGTTTATCATCTTTGAAAATACTGATAACCCAGATCTAGAATGCAAAATCTTACACTTTATACAGGTTGGCAATAACAAGGTCACCACTGAGTGAAAATCTGCCCCAAAAGTTTGCTTCTTTTGTGACTAAGAAGGACATATTAAAAAAGAGTATAAATAACTTCAAGAATCAATCAGACTTTGAAATCGTTATCGCAAATTTAGAGAGGAGGTTAAAAAGGCCAGAAAGACTAGATCTATCACTGAATTACCTCAAGAAGTACCCAAATCTATCTTACTAATTAAACCTCAAGAGATAAATATACAAGAGGAGCAATTACAAGAAAATGCTGTACCTACCTTTGACAACAAAGAGAGCTCAGAAGAAATCATTAAAGACCCAACTGAAACCAACTTAGAAATAGCAAACACAGGGCCAACTACTGCTAAAGAAAAAGAAGTCAAAGACAATTCAAAAGCTCTAGAGCCAATACCCATACAAAAAAAAGACATGGACCATTTGTTACATAACCAGCTACCAAGAAATGAGCTTACAATGGCCAACCTAGTACAAATCTTTGTTTTACAAAACCTTAACACAAATGAAAAAGAAAATACCCACTCTAACATTGATAACAAAGGCTTTATAACAGTAACCAACAAGAAGAAAAACAATAAAAGGACCTCTAAAAGTTAGTCAAATTAAGAAATTATAGCGTTGACCCCGTATAAGAAGGGCAAAAAAGGGCACAAACCAGCCTCCTATTAAACAAACTACTCGTTAATTCATAATAGTAAGCCCAAAGATACTAATAGCTACACTAAATGTAAAAGGGCTAAACAACTGAGAAAAACAATAAAAGACTTTAACTTTAATCAAATCTTACAAACTGGATATAATTTTTCTCCAAGAAACAAATCTTAATAATCCAAACTCTCACAACTTTTTAAAACTACAATGGCTATTTGACTCAATTTTGACTAACAAAATTGCAATACTAGCAGTCAAAAAAGACATAAAACTCCAAAACTCTCAAACTTCTCACAAGAGCAGAGTCATTATACTAGACTTAATATATAGAAAACATTACTTCAAGATCACAAACATATATGCTCCTCTAAGTATAAGAGAAAAAACAATTTTTTTTGAAAACTAGACTTCTCTAGTAGATGAGAACAAAATAAACATTATTGCAAGAGATTTTAACACAAATTTAGATTCTACATTAAATAGAATAAGCCAAGCCTGCCCACACAGTGACCCCTCAAGAGCACAACTTAAAAGATTAACAAACAACTTTCTAAACTCTGCAATCTTTGTAGAAGAAAACCCCTTTCTCACCTTTTACCAAAATACAAAAAATAGCCAAACAATTGCTACATATCTAGACTATATTTTTATAGATAAAAATTAAGATTTCCTAATCACAAAAACTAAGACTCTCTATGGAAACTCTGATCACTTGTTAGTTAAATACACTCTCATATTAGAAAGTGAGGCAAGAAAAGCATCTAGCTGGAGATTTGATAAGAATGCTTTTGAGAATAAGTTACTAGAAAAAGAGATCATTGAGGAACTCAAATCAGTCAGCTCAGCTATAGAATGGGATTGGCACAAGGTCTGCATACAATCAATTATAAGAGCCTTCAGAAAACCTAAAGCTCCTAAAAGTAAAATAAAATCACTAAACAAAAAGATAACAAAGCTAAAAAATATACTAGCAACAAACCCAAAACAAATGGTTCTACATACAAGAATTAATGATCTTAATATTCAAATCTAAGAGAATCATTTTCAATTAGCTGACAGATGGCTGACTCGCTCAAAGGCCAATTAGATAAAATTAGAAGAAAAATTTACCAGATACTTCTTTTCTTGCTTCAAAACACAAAGCAGTAATATAGTGCTAAAGGATATCAGAATACCAAAAACAAATATACAAAGCAAAGAAGATCAAACTCTATACTATATAAAAGAACAATATGCAAAGATCTACAAAGAAGAAGATATAGACCTAGTAGTAGCAGAATCAATCATAGACACACCCTTTCTATTTCTTAACAAGACAATATTGAACTCTTTAAGGCTATCACAAAGAAAAAAATTATAGCACAATTATAAGCCTTCCCAACAACAAATCTCCAGGCTTAGATGTGTTAATATATGAATTTTACAAGTTAACAGAGAAATACATATCCTCAGCTCTAGAAATTATCTTTAAGCAGGCCCTAAGCTCTGGCCTTCTGCTTGAATCATGGTACAAAAATCTAATTACTTTTATCCCAAAGAAATCCTCAGACCTGAGCAATCTGAACAACTGGAGACCTATCTTCTTAGTAAACTGTGATGCCAAAATTTTTATGAAGATTATTGCATGCCGGCTAAACAAAATTTGTAACTCAGTTATCCCAGCAAACCAACAGGGCTTCATCACAAAAAGATCAATCTTAGATGCAGTACTAGATGTCCTCACAACTATGAAAATTAATCAGATATTTCAAAACATTATTGGCTACTTCTAGTAGACCAACAAAAAAGCATTTGACAGAATCAATAACAGATTTCTACAAATGGTTCTTTCAAAAATGAACTTCTGCTCAAAATTCACAAATTTAGTTAAGAATCTTTTTACAAACCAGGTAGCTCACATCTTTGAAAGAAGTTCTTTGTCAGAACTATTTAGAGTTGAAAGAGAGGTTTAGCAAGGAGACCCTCTCTCCTCCCTTCTATATGTTTTGGCCTTTGACTTATTAATTTAATCAATAAACTCCAAGAATAGAGGCATCCCAATTAACAATATCTTCTTTAAGATAGTGGCCTATACAGATAACCTTACTGTAGGAATTGGTTCTCTCTTAGACTGGTTAGAGGTTTAGAAGCTTTTTAATACCTATGAAAAGGCCTCTAATACAAGAATTAACAAACACAAAACCAAGATAGCTGAAGCTGAATTTGGCTGATGCTAAATATCACGTAAAGTTTCAGGCTAGAAATTGCAAATCATGTCACGTATCGATCATGCTGTACATATCATTCGGGCTGGAAATTGCACAATACAACAATGTATATCATTGTTTTGTTATGCATGTTGTGCATAAAAATTCTTTTTTTTTATGTTCGCCCACATACTGCGCTTTTAATTATCCAATGACCAAGTTTTTTTTTTTGACTGACCTGTTTTTTAGCAAGTTTTTTTTTCTTGCAATTTTTTCTTTTTAGCGGGTTTTAAGTTTTTTTTTTTGTCCAACCTGTTTTTTAGCAAGAGTTTCTTCTGTGGGTTTTTTTTTTATTTTTATTTTTATTTTTTTTTTTTTTGAAAAAATTTTTTTTTTATTGACTTATGCTGGCAATCCCAAAAATCCCTGAGACAAAAGCTAAATACCAAATGATAGTGAAATATCTTCACTCAAAAATGATACCTAAAGATGTTCTGAAAAAGTATGCCAAAACAAACTTTATTCATCGATGCGCAAAATTTGTGTTAGACAAAAATAGAGCCTTATACACTCCCACTATTATGAAGAATGGCGTTATATTTAAAAGATGCTGGGTGGTCCCTAGGTATGACCAAGAATTGTGCACCCAGATATTACAGCGTTTTCATGATCAAGCAAACCACCGTAACTATCACAAGACTTTCGCTGCTATTTCAGAACACTATATTGGAATTATGCAAGAAGAAGTTTAAGTGTATGTCAATGAATGTGCCTCTTGTACAGTGAGCACTTACCTTAAAGAAAAGACTGATCTGATGCCGGTAGTATCTGCAGCACCGTGAGAACATGTTCAGATTGATCTTGTGGACTTTTGTGACTACACGGAGATGAATGATGGTTTTGCATAGTTACTTATATGCATTTGTATGTTTTCAAAATTTCTTGTAGCTGTCTCTCTAAAAAACAACGAGTCGAATACAGTTGCAAGTCACCTTGTAAAGGATGTTTTTAAGATTCTGGGCCCTCCACGATTCTTCAAAGTAACAACAGCAAGGAGTTTGTCGTGACAATCCTCACCCAAATATGTGGGACTTTGGGTATTACTATCAGACATGGTCATCCTCGTCACCCACAATCGCATGGCCAGGTTGAACGTCTTAACCAGACTGTTGATCGTGGTTTTACTAAAATGCTATAGGATAAAAATAGTTAACTACAATGGAAGGACTGGGTTAATGTTGTTGATACCTTTGTTATTCCTCCACACACGAAGCACATGGTTTGTACACCACACCAGGTGATATTTGGTTAGAAAATGTGCTTTGTTTATGATACCCCTGAAATATTACAAAATATTCCTAAGGAGATTAACTGCAATGATGTTGATATCACGCCTGAGATTGTTGACCAACATATCTTACGCGTATTGCAAATTCAACAATCCGTTAGTGCATCACTAGAGAAATCTCGGGATAAGATGTGTAAGAAGGGCAGCGTTCATAAAAAAAAGTCGCCAAACAATACAATTGAAGCCGGGACCATGGTTGCTATTGTGCTGGATTATGATACGAACCAAAAAACACGAAAGCGAAAGCTTCAGCCAACATTTTCACAACAGGGTGTGTTCAAAGCATTGACATCCAACAATCGCATAGCAATTATAGAAGTAGATAACAAGGAGATCCGAGTTCCTGTTAATAGGATCAAAGCCATCTAAATGAAAAAAAAAAAATTTGAAAAAAAAAAGGGTGAAAAAAGAAAAAAAAGAAAAAAAAGAAAGGTAATCGAAAAGAGAATTGAAGAAAATGAAAAAAAAAAGGAAGATGATGCGAGATAAAGGAATTGAAAAAAATCAAGTCAAGAAAATCGAAGAAAAGCGAAGCAAAAAAAAAAGGAACCGGAAAAAGGTAAAGAAAGGGAACGAAGAAAAAAGGAAGACAATGAAGTTAAGGAAATCGAAAAAAAGAAAGAGAATCGAAGAGAGAAAGGGAATCAAAAAAAAAAAGAGCTGGAAAAAAAGAGAATCGAAGAAGAGGGATCAAAGAAAATAAAATTGTAAGAAATCAGAGGGGAAAGTAAAACTAGAGTCGAATGAAAAAAATGACAAAAAAAAAACGAGGTAATACCGGCATTAGAGTTAGGTTAGGGTCAGCATTAAGACTTAGATATCAATGTTTTTAGCATTTTTAGCATCGTATAACTTTATTGCAATAAATTACATGATAAAAAGCGATTTTCTGTGGTACACAAAAAATCTTAAGTTCATTTAGTGCTTACGATATGGTTAGGCAATTTTTGAAATCTAGTCTGCAATTTCCGGGCCGAATGGTACGTACGGCATGATCGATACGTGACACGATCTGCAATTTCCGGCCGAAACATCACGTGATATTCAGCATCAGCCAAATTCAGCCTCAGCCGTCACAATTAATAAGATATTTTTCATATAAAAATTATGTAAAATAAATGACAATAAATACATTGAGATGTCTTCACATGCCAAACATTTTGTTCAATTCCATTCAATGGTTCTTCATAAGATAATGCTTTAACAAAGTTATTATCTGCGCTAATAATATATGTACTATTTATTCTACTGAATGTACTTTTAAAGACCTTGCATGACAATGTAAGAAAATTATTAAGTATTTCACAATTAGTTGAAGCCTCATAAGATTGACGTAATAAATAATTATTTTCGCTTATAATTTGATAGATCGAAATGTTTCCAGTTGAAAGCATAATTTTATTAATTAGTGTGATGTTAATATTATCCATCAAATAAAGAGGCAATACCGCATTGATTGCCGGCTGTGTAGATGAAATTGCTTGGTTATTCAACCAGCTAAATAATTATATAGCATTAACATTTAATGAAAAGATTTTTTAAAAAAAGGAAAAAAGGTCAAGAGAGAACTTACAATCATTGTAAAATTTTTAATATTTGTTGTGAAAATAGACCAGTTGCTCGGATTTGGTTGACCTGGTATCATAAATCAAAACAAACCAAGCTGTATTATTATCATAGACTCCGACATCAACTATCTATTTATTTGTAGTTAAATTTAGTGGTATATCCCAGAAAGAATCAAATGTTCCATTTACATCATAGATTTCACATCGATCATCGAGAATAGAACTACTAGAATTATCATTGATTGAAAAAAAACCACCATATTTTAACGGAAAAATAGTAGCTTTATCATAATAGTCTATTATAGTTTTTGAAAGTGTTCCTATTCTAATGACAGATCCGGACGTTGAAAATGTAATATATTTTAGTTCAATTTTTCTTTCATATTTAGTATAATTACTCTCATAATTTAAATACACAGTGCAAACATTACTTTGGAAATCAGATGAGGTAAAACCTGCTTTGCAATAAAGTTGATAAGCTCCAGAAAGTAATCTTTCAGAAGATGAGAAAAGTAAACTTTGTTCTGTTGATTGTTCCAACTCATCTTTA
The DNA here is from genome assembly GCA_910591775.1 of Dentiscutata heterogama. Lineage (NCBI taxonomy): Eukaryota > Fungi > Glomeromycota > Glomeromycetes > Diversisporales > Gigasporaceae > Dentiscutata > Dentiscutata heterogama. Next base: position 9,260 of record CAJVPU010000191.1, on the reverse strand, counting down.
ACGATATGTACATATAAAAGTAAAATTGGATCATCAGGATAAAACAATAAACTTGAATTTTTAAAAAAAGCATTGTTTCTCCAACCATAAGTATCAAAATATGTTTCATTTTGTTCAACATAAACAATAGCATGATAGCCATCTATTGTGTCAAATACAGATAAAGTTGAAATACTATATCCATTTGCTGCATTGATGCTGCCATTCGATACTAGAGTCACGATGCCATCAGATTGCCTATAGTGAATAATAATTTAATAGGGTCATTTCATAAGAAAATAAATAACATATCTACGAAGTGGACAATAACTTAATACTTACGAAATTTTATATTTAGACCAAGACACAAATGATGAATTTATCCAAGCTGTCATAAACTCTCCATTTTTATTTATCGTTGATGATGCGCATAGAGATGGAAATATCGTTACTCCACAGATAAATTCATCATGTAATTCGGAAACATTTTGACTATTTAAATATATAAATATTGCAAATGTAATGAAAAAACAAAATAGATAGTTACTCATAAATTCCTACAAAGTTTTGAGAATTATTATCGCAATATTCAGAAGTAGGGCACCAAATTTTGAAAATTTATATTCCAAACAATTAATTACATCAACAATCTCATTAATTAGGTAATCAAAATCTTGATAATTAAAGTTAAATTGTTGAGGCAACAAATTTTTTGAAATATTAGTTTGAATTTCTGAAATGGTTGGAATTATTAATATTTTGACTGCACTTATCCGGTACCTTGTTTCTATGCCATGCCAATCTATAACACTTCCATTATACGAATCATTATAACACGTCCTACTAAAATATAATTTTCAAATTATTCAGAAAAAAACTACCATAATTGAGATAATCAACAACCTTAACTATGCTTCCATTTGTAAAAAGAAGATAGATATTATACGTAGAATAACCATATCTATCTTTATTTGCGGTTATCAGAAGTGTACCATCTCTATATTGATTTACACTTTGTGGAAATCCGTATTCTGAAACTGAAAATGTAATTTCATTATAATTATTAGCATAAGTTATATGACTGTTCATTAATACTATAAAAATTATGGTGATAAAAATCCAAGCATCATTATGAATATTTAAGCTTCTCATATTGAGCATAAAAACAGGGAATAAAAAAATATTCACTAAATTTTAGTTTTTTTTTTTAATTTTCATATCATGACAGGTTGTATTATAAAACAATGTATTTCGTAACACTAATACATAAGGTTCTATTATTCGACTAGACGTAAGACACACCTTGTGGCTAGTATTTAATTAATAAAAGATTGGCACTTGTTAGACAGTACAATTTTGAGCATCCAAAAATTATGTGCTAGTTAAATATAAAAACATAAGTCAAAAAAAATAAACTCTTGTAATTCTCAAGAAAATCTTGAGAAATTTTGGACATTTAACATTCTTAATGACGTGATTATGCGAATGAAACATTAGTCATTCGTAATAGAGTTTACATATTTGTTCTTTCGATAATTTCAATTTTCAGTTTACATGTGTTTGCGTTCGATTCAACTAATTTTGTGGTATAGTCAAATATAACTATATTTTTTTATTTATCTTTTTTTAGTCGATCGCTTTTTTTATCATTCGTTATGCAATTGCAATACAGTAACGTGAAGTATGCCACGTGCGATCAATTAATTTAACTATTTATAGTCAAGGAGTACTGTACGGTACACATGACCAGTGTTAAATGTGGATCAGATAATGGCTGCCGAGCTATTTCTGCCATAACGGTCGTATGTGACCTTAAGGTAAAAATTTTAATATTGTTTTGGATAGCAAAGTTTCAACAGAGTTAATTATAATATATTATTCAGTTTACCGATATGATTTTATATACAGACTGCATTAACTGTTACCAGTGGGGGTATGCTCCTATATATAATAATGTGGCACGCGAGCAACTAATTAACAAAAGAGGAACCATAGTGTATTGACTAAAAAGAACCGGGTTTAATACAATATATCCACTAAAACTTACTGAATATCTTGTTTGTGTTAATATGAAAAACGCTATGCAAAATACCGTATATTGTCCCCAGGTGCACCAAAAAATAGGTATAATATTTACAGTATAATCAGTGCATTATGGTAACCAATCAGTGTGTTCTAATTGATATTTATAATCATATGATATGAGCATGCTTTTTGGATACCGTGCTTCCAACCATTTTGTAGGTAATAAAATTGTCTGTGCCACAATATAAAAATGTTTTTTTTTTATTATAATAACTTAGTACGCTTTTGAGATATAGCACCCCAGTGATTTCCCCTCGGTGAAAATTAGCAATTGTCTTAAAAAATATATTTATTATATTTATTCGAAATAAATTTTTATATTTTTAGTTTAAATAAGTTTAAGGTTTCAAAATATACGCACTCATTTTGACTTCTTTGCTTGAATTATCATATTCAAAAATGATTGCGTCTCTAAACACATTTCTCAGTCTTTCTTCACTTGTCAGATTGTCTTCTACAGCTGTGGTAAATAAAAAATAGTAGTATGTGTCGATAAGCATTGAAACAATTAAATTTATATACTAACATCTTAACACAGATAATAGTGTTTGTTCGTTAATAAATGGAAGGTTATCGGTTCTATTCTCGTCGGTATAAAACTCCATAATTCTAGGGTCATACATTAGGTTCTAAATAATATCATGTTAAATTTTAAATTTTTATTTATAATAATTGTATTAAATGAAATTTATACCTGGTATGCTACTGGTAAAAGCTCTTTACTCCTAGGAGGCAATACAAACATTAGTTGTTCAAAAGGCTTATAGTAACCTTCACTCTCAAAATTTTTTATTTTAATAGTTTCCAAGTCTTCCAAATCTGAAATGAAGTCTACTTAGTTATAATCATTTGATATCATCTACCTATCGGAAACTTACCTGATATAAGCGGTGAATGATGTTCAGGGTAAAACCATCTATAAGATTTTAGTTCACCTTCATAATAATAAAGTACCCATTGTAACCCTTCAATGTATGATTTAATTAAAAATTTTTGATCTTGGCCGTCTTTAATCATTTTCTTATTCCTATAATACTTTTGTTTCCATCTAAGAAATTCTTCATTCTCACTTTCTGCTTCAATAAATTTATTTGGTTTGAACAATTCTTTTTCACAAATGCTCAATTTCTTAAAAATCATTTCGAGTCTTCGTATATTTAAGCTTCCAGCATCGTTAATATAACCTCCTGTTAATAAAAATTTCATTAGATTAATAGAAACATTCTAATAAAAATTTTAACCAATTTCTTTCTTACCACTTTCTTTTAATATCTCTTTATAAGTCGGAATAATAAAATCAAGCCCTCCATTAATATTAGGCAACATCGGTATAAAATCATTACTCATAAAATGTACCAATAAAATAAAATCCTTTATTATGCTTTCAATTTTAAATTCAAAAGAAAGTGGCTTAGGTTCCCAAAGTTTTGAAAATTCTTCCGTTATTTTTTTACGTAAAGTTCCTAAGAACTTTAATTCAAAAGTTTTTGAAGGATTTAGGTTTGTGCTAGAAGATTTTATAGTAAGTAATTTTCTCGATTTTTATATAATAAAAAGGCATAAGTTAATATTAATCAGACTTACTAACCCTGGTAAAAAGAATTCATTACTACTAAGTATTTTAAGATTTGGTTTATAATGCAGAAGCCCCAATAAAATTAGATCTGAATCCCTTCCATAGATGCAATCTGATTTTGATTCAGAATTACGAATGTATTTTATTATCTTATGTTCTCCTTCGCCTGGCACGTCATGGCCCGAGTATATGATTTTTACACATTTCCAAGTATCATCATTTTTAATTTTGTTACGAATGAATTCTTTAAAATAGCTTGAAAATTTTTCCATAAATATCGTTCCTAATTATTTATAGTGTAAGAAATTAAATTCAAAACTTTTTATATAGAATTGTAAAATTATCATAGCTTAAATTACAGTAATTTATAGTAAACTACAAGTAATTTTATAATTCTGCCTTTAAATCACGTACGTACGTACATGCATATATATAAATATTAAAGCTAATGTATATACCTGGTGTAACAGAGTTTGTGTCAAATCCTTCATATGTTGCTTTAAACCGTCTACTGCGTTGTTCATTCATCTTGGCTCTTGGAGCAACCCCTATTTTAAGAAGATACGAGAATTTAATATGTTTTTATAATTTTTTTTTAACGCATTTCAAAATATAATATAAATAAATAAATACCATCCACTACAATGAAAATTGATTTCTTTGGTTTAACCATTAAAACTAATTTATTTACGTAGTCACATATTGCACTAAAAATTTTGTTGACTTCTACAATTGTTCCCAAATTTTTTTGAATAATTTCATGAATAATTTCATTCATTTCGATATAAAAATTATCTACACGAGCTGTAGGATTTTTTTCAAAGCTTTTTAATACAGAAAGATTATGGTTATGAATATGTTTATATAAAATAATCTAAATCGCTAAAAATTCACATACAATCCTTCCTTGACAGGCCACACAAATTCATCATACTGCTTTCTAATAAAATGTGTAAAGTGAATTTTTAATGAAATCATTCGAATAAAATAATGTAGCGTACCTTATCCATTTTGAAAAGCCTTGAATTCCCATTATTCATGAAAATTTGTGTAGAAGAGAATAACAGTACGTATAGTATAAAATTGTGTCTGCTATTGTATCCTCATATGGAAAAGCATGGATTTATTATTAGTTTGCCAATCAGCAACCATTACTTCATCCTATTTGTGTAGATCATTTCGGTGGCTTTTTAATATTAAGATCTGATCGGTTATCGTTAAACTGTAATGCTAAAAATGAGGCAAAAATAGCCTCCTGCTAGATTGTCGATAGTATAAAGAAAAAAAATATCTAAAATCGTTAAGGATCCCTATAGGCACAATCTGCAAAAAAAAAAAAGGAAAAAAATTCATAATTTTGTAGTTTTAGATAAGATTTTTACTACAAATAACCGGTGATGGTCACCGCCGGTAATAGTTAGTAATATTCTTACAAAATTATGAATTTTGAATTGAAATTTTCGTCACACAAATGATCAGCATACAAATAGAGATTTGATGTGACTATATGGTTCGCACATACTATAATTTTTTATCCCATCAGGATTAACATTGTCGACTCACCAGGAATAGTATTTTGCAAAAACGAGCTCGAAACAAAAATTTCATAAACTACAGTATTAAAACGATAAATATATTACTAAATAGTCTAACAAACGATCAACTAAGTTAAAAGATATCATTTGATGAGAGCTACCTGATATCATAATAGTAAAAAAAAACCTGTTGTAAGATGCAATCGTATACATAAGCCTAAAAATCAAAGTCCTGCACTTAGAGATAAACTATTGAAGCTAGCCGTAAGCAGTTATTTTAATTGCTAATTAAGTAACAAAATATTAAATAGCCCTAAAGTACTACACGAATTGGTTTAATTTCTATAAGTCCGAAAATATACACTCTAGTTAACTTCTGGATTATTTCACGATTTTCCGGGTAGTTGACCATATGTAGAATGAAAGGTGTGGTTTCTGTATATGTTCAATTTACTTGGGCAATTAGTTTTCGTGGCAGACATTTCATTGGAGTCGCAAATTCAGACACCTAAAGAAGTACTTATCTGAAATTACTATTTAATGATGCAAGATTTAATTTCAGGAACTAAATTTTTAGTCATATGCAACTTCAAACGCTTGAAATTGCAATTCCAGGCGTTATCCCAACTTCAGGCATTATATATAAATTATATTTGTTATAAAAACAAAGAATAAAACTTTTTTAAGAGAAAATCATTTTAAACAATGGTTTGAAATGCTTTATAATTTCTGATACTACCTTACCCTTTATGTAATTTTAAAAATTTTTGTTTTACACGAATTATATCAAAATTTAAACATTAATCATCGGCATCTGCAATAAATTTCAAAAATGGAACAATGTAAATCATGTTTCTTGTTATATATGTAAAACTTAGGAAATTTTTCTTTCTAGGCTTATTTAGTGAGTATAGCATTTTTATAATTTGTTTATAAAATTTTATAATAAAAAAGTTGGAATTATAACAAAAACACAATCACTTAAAAAAAAATAATTAATATTATGAGTTCATGAATTCTTTTTATGAATCTGAAATACTTCATATTCCTCAACAGAGAAGTCCGCAGTATTACTATCAAGAGTATTTCTAATCCGTCGTTCATATCTAATATCATTAGGATTATGATAATAATAACATTTACCATTCTGATCATAATTGTTTAACATATAAATACCAGAATAAAAACAAGGACCAGTACTAGAATCACAATAAATAGAATAAAGTTCATTTTGCGAAATTTTTACCCGACTTAAAATAGAATTTTGAATAGATCCATTTTTCAAAGAAAAAATAAAACTTTTCTTACATCTTAATAAACCAACTGATTTATCCCAACCAATAGGATTATAACCACCCAAAATTTCATCAGTTCCTTTAACTTTCATAACTACAACAATATCGGCTTTCTTATTGCATAGATTCCAAAAAGCAGCAGTGGTAAAGCCATCTCTGGAACCACGAAGAATTAATTTAAAATCATAAGGATTGTTTGATATAGAGTATGTAGCGATATTATAACCATCAATCCAAGAAGAAATTTCAGCAGCATGATCATCAGTAATAACAGTTGAAAATGATATAAAATTTCTGGATATTAAAGATAAATTAAGATGCGAAGGAGGAATTATTGAAAATTGGTTGACAGGAGTAATTAGTCTTTTTAATATATCTTTCCAAAGGTTTTCCTCAAGAATCTGTTGGTAAGGTTGTACATTATTAATAATATCAGCACCAGAAATTTGAAAATAACTAATAAGATGCAAACAATTTTGTAAAGTAATCTTCATTGTCAAAAAATTTTCTTGAGACCAGTTCTCAGAATTTGAAGGCAAATTGGAATTTTGAGCCATTCCCCATTTAATAAGATAATCCCAAACAATATATTCATCCATTTGTAAATCAACACACCCAATTAGAGGTACTGGAATGTTTTCTTGTATAAAGGATGAATCTTCCGAGTTAAAATCAATATTTGGATACTTTGACACAATGTTATTACACCATTTAAACAAATCTTGAAGCTTGTTATTTTGAGAACAAGTTTTGTGAATACGATTAAATTGTGAGAGAAGCCAGGAAGCCCTATTTACAATTAAATGGATTTCAAGACGCTTAGCTAGTTCTTCAAAAAGAAGCTCGTAAGCAATAAGCGTGAGTTTAAAAATGAAGGGTGCATCAAAATCTTTCAATAAAACTACACCACCATAGATATACCTTTGTGTAATTTAGTAATGTCATTATTTTAAACATAAAAAGTTTCTTAGAATAATAATAATAATAATAATTAGAAAACGTTTACTTACTTTATAATAATTTCAAATTGTTGTATTGAGACATAATTTAAATTGATAGTAGTTATATTATTTTCATCTTTGCAAGATTTTGCCAATACATTACGAAAATATAAAGATCGGCATTTCAGAATTGCTGAATGAGCTTTGAAAATTTTAGAGTTTGGAGATTTTCCAACATTAATAACAGTATTAAAATCATTATCATCAAGAAGTTCAAGATAATTGATTGAAAGATTTTCGAAGAAATTTAAAGACATTTTAGATATAAATGAAATAAAAAAATGTAAATCTTTTTTTTTTTATTGATATATTTTAAGAAATAAACGGCTAAGAAAAGTATAATCACATGATTATAAAAGTTATCTATTTTACAATAAAACGGATTAACGTTAACGCCCTAGCCTGGGTACTAACACATAAAAAATGCATGGCTTTATGTTACATGAGTATCATTATTTTTAGTACTGGAAAAATTATTCGCAATTTTATACATTGTACTCGGTTATCTTTTTTTTTATGCATGCCATGCTTAAAAAAAAATAAAAAAAATAACGCCCACCTGCTAATTATTTCGAGTATGACCGTGTGTGCGTAACGTACGTATTTTGGAATAATTACCTAATTTTGAATCTTCTTAAATGCATAATCTATGATCTATATGTGCACTTAAGGTCAGGAACATCCGAATATGGATATGAGTATGCACCCTATTTTGGAATATTCACGCCTACGGATTATTTATTTATTATTATTTTTATTTTAATAAAATCACGACCAAATCTGTGACTCCTTTGGCTTACCCCGACCATTTTTGATTTGTTTGGAATATTTATAGTACGGGAACTTCTGGACATCGAGCGACAGACATTTTTTACCCACAACGATGCCTATACTATATCATAGGATCTCTTGTATTATAATTGACACTTTGATCTCAAGATTAATAAATTTAGATACTAATTTTGGTTTAGCCAATCAAATTATTTAAAATATTATGAATGCTTAATAGGTTTTAAAAATTTAGGCATGACATTCCAGTGTTGTGCGGCCAAAATTACTATTCGAATTTGCATTCGTTATAGTCATTGATTTTAGGGATTAGACACAGCATTGTAACTGTGGGAGAGACTCTCTTACTGCGACGTCGATTAGCTCAGGGTCACAAACATAAACCTGTGTTACAGGATGTAGAGGAAGGTGTGTCAGTTAGTAGTACTTTTCTATAGGGCGCATAACAATGGTTCTTTCATTGAGGTCGTGTGAAGAATTAAGTATGCGCCATAAGGTTTAAAGTTGTCGATCTATCCAGAATTTAGGCTATGCAGTCGATCTGGAATTATTAGGGTCGAAATTCAGTTGCAGAGTGGAACGATACGGGCAGCGACACACTTAATTGAGGATATAACGGGTTTTTAAGGTTATCGTGGGGTCTTACGTATTTTATGATGATGGTTTTTCGTATGGGGTACGTATTTACCTTATTTAGTTTTTAGTCGGAGCAAAAGTGTTGTTCTTTATTAGCTTAGTCGTCGTATTTATACATTTCAAATCATGATGGTTCGAAACCAAATTTCTGGGTCCCAAATCAATATCGGCTGTCTTGGACCAATCCAAACCACTATCCGTGGTTCAAAACCACCACATATTTAGATCTTTACCCAAAAGGGAAACATTATCATTCGGCTACAGTAACTACATACAAGGCAGATTGTACCATGAAAAAAATTATTCGCAACAACGGATAGAAATTGCTGTCATATGACTACCCAAAGTATAAATACCCGGATTA